>JALPQI010015826.1:0-26506 GCA_025490895.1 Thaumatotibia leucotreta | reverse complement strand
AATAAATGAACATAAAAGGGCAACAACTATCTATTTATTTACATCTTATTACGATCGGACCAACGTTAGACATAAGGTACAATTTATTTAATTTAGCGTGTTTAAATTAAATATGTATTTTCGTCTACCTATGTAAGTACATAAATCTATTTCAAAACATAAACACGATTCGTAAAATGCACGCGCATACCATTTCTAGTCTTATCAGCATCGCGAACGGTTACCTTTAATATAAGATTATAACATTTTACTACATTTGTTCTGACTTTACAGTGCGCAGGACTATAGTGAAGAAATGTCAGTGACGTGTTTAAAGTGTAGATAGTGTGTGGGAGTTTGGCGATGACGTCGCTAAAGCATGGGGTAAACCTGAGTCGGCGGGCGTGCAGGGTGCTCGTTTTGGCCGTCGCGCTGCTAGCTACGGCCGACTGCAATCCTATTGAAGTGAGTATAGACACTAGTGTAGACTAGATTGCGTCACTATAGTGTACTTAAATAGTGTTTAGATGTCTAGCGATGCCGCTGAAGCGTGGGGTGAATCAGAGTTGGCAGCATTCAGGGTGCTCGTCTTGGAAGTTGTGCTGCTAGCTACTGTCGACTGCAATCCTATTGAAGTGAGTATTGATACTGGTGTAGAGTAGACTGTACATTGTGATAGTGTAGATAGTGTGTAGATGTCTAGCAATGCCGGTGTAGCTTGGGGTGAATCTGAGTCGGCAGCGCTCCCTGAGGTACTCGTCTTGGAAGTTGCGCTGCTAGCTACGGTCGACTGCAATCCTATTGAAGTGAGTATATTATAAGACACTAGTGTCGACTAGATTGCGTCACTATAGTGTAGTTAGTGTGTAGATATCTAGCGATGCGGCTGAAGCGTGGGGTAAATCTGATTCGGCGGGTTTGCAGGGCGCCCGTCTTGGCCGTTGCGCTGCTAGCTACGGTCGACTGCAATCCTATTGAAGTAAGTATCGACACTGCTGTAGACTGTAGATCGCGTCATTATCGTTTAAATAGTGTGCAGATGTCTAGCGATGCCGCTGAAGCGTGGGGTGAATCTGAGTCGGGTTTGCAGGGCGCTCGTCTTGACCGTTGCGCTGCTAGCAGTGCTAGCTACAGTCGTCTGCAATCCTTTTGAAGTGAGTATAGACACTAGTGTAGACTAGATTGCGCCACTATAGTGTAGATAGTGTGTAGATGTCTAGCGATGCCGCTGAAGCGTGGGGTAAACCTGAGTCGGCGGGTTTGCAGGGCGCTCGTCTTAGCCGTCGCGCTGCTAGCTACGGTCGACTGCAATCCTATTGAAGTGAGTATAGACACTAGTGTAGACTAGATTGCTTCACTATAGTGTAGATAGTGTGTAGATGTCTAGCGATGCCGCTGAAGCGTGGGGTAAACCTGAGTCGGCGGGTTTGCAGGGCGCTCGTCTTAGCCGTCGCGCTGCTAGCTACGGTCGACTGCAATCCTATTGAAGTGAGTATTGACACTAGTGTCGACAAGATAGCGTCACTATAGTGTCGATAGTGTGTAGATGTCTAGCGATGCCGCTGAAGCGTGGGGTAAACCTGAGTCGGCGGGTTTGCAGGGCGCTCGTCTTAGCCGTCGCGCTGCTAGCTACGGTCGACTGCAATCCTATTGAAATGAGTATAGACACTAGTGTTATGTAGACTAGATTGCGTCACTATAGTGTAGATAGTGTGTAGATGTCTAGCGATGCCACTGAAGCGTGGGGTAAACCTGAGTCGGCGGGCGTGCAGGGTGCTCGTTTTGGCCGTCGCGCTGCTAGCTACGGCCGACTGCAATCCTATTGAAGTGAGTATAGACACTAGTGTAGACTAGATTGCGTCACTATAGTGTACTTAAATAGTGTTTAGATGTCTAGCGATGCCGCTGAAGCGTGGGGTGAATCAGAGTTGGCAGCATTCAGGGTGCTCGTCTTGGAAGTTGTGCTGCTAGCTACTGTCGACTGCAATCCTATTGAAGTGAGTATTGATACTGGTGTAGAGTAGACTGTACATTGTGATAGTGTAGATAGTGTGTAGATGTCTAGCAATGCCGGTGTAGCTTGGGGTGAATCTGAGTCGGCAGCGCTCCCTGAGGTACTCGTCTTGGAAGTTGCGCTGCTAGCTACGGTCGACTGCAATCCTATTGAAGTGAGTATATTATAAGACACTAGTGTCGACTAGATTGCGTCACTATAGTGTAGTTAGTGTGTAGATATCTAGCGATGCGGCTGAAGCGTGGGGTAAATCTGATTCGGCGGGTTTGCAGGGCGCCCGTCTTGGCCGTTGCGCTGCTAGCTACGGTCGACTGCAATCCTATTGAAGTAAGTATCGACACTGCTGTAGACTGTAGATCGCGTCATTATCGTTTAAATAGTGTGCAGATGTCTAGCGATGCCGCTGAAGCGTGGGGTGAATCTGAGTCGGGTTTGCAGGGCGCTCGTCTTGACCGTTGCGCTGCTAGCAGTGCTAGCTACAGTCGTCTGCAATCCTTTTGAAGTGAGTATAGACACTAGTGTAGACTAGATTGCGCCACTATAGTGTAGATAGTGTGTAGATGTCTAGCGATGCCGCTGAAGCGTGGGGTAAACCTGAGTCGGCGGGTTTGCAGGGCGCTCGTCTTAGCCGTCGCGCTGCTAGCTACGGTCGACTGCAATCCTATTGAAGTGAGTATAGACACTAGTGTAGACTAGATTGCTTCACTATAGTGTAGATAGTGTGTAGATGTCTAGCGATGCCGCTGAAGCGTGGGGTAAACCTGAGTCGGCGGGTTTGCAGGGCGCTCGTCTTAGCCGTCGCGCTGCTAGCTACGGTCGACTGCAATCCTATTGAAGTGAGTATTGACACTAGTGTCGACAAGATAGCGTCACTATAGTGTCGATAGTGTGTAGATGTCTAGCGATGCCGCTGAAGCGTGGGGTAAACCTGAGTCGGCGGGTTTGCAGGGCGCTCGTCTTAGCCGTCGCGCTGCTAGCTACGGTCGACTGCAATCCTATTGAAATGAGTATAGACACTAGTGTTATGTAGACTAGATTGCGTCACTATAGTGTAGATAGTGTGTAGATGTCTAGCGATGCCACTGAAGCGTGGGGTAAACCTGAGTCAGCGGGTTTGCAGGGCGCTCGTCTTGGCCTTTGCGCTGCTAGCTACGTTCGACTGCAATCCTATTGAAGTAAGTATAGATACTAGTGTAGACTAGATTGCGTCACTATAGTGTAGATAGTGTGTAGATGTCTAGCGATGCCACTGAAGCGTGGGGTAAACCTGAGTCAGCGGGTTTGCAGGGCGCTCGTCTTGGCCTTTGCGCTGCTAGCTACGTTCGACTGCAATCCTATTGAAGTAAGTATAGATACTAGTGTAGACTAGATTGCGTCACTATAGTGTAGATAGTGTGTAGATGTCTAGCGATGCCGTTGAAGCGTCGGGTAAACCTGAGTTGGCGGGTTTGCAGGGCGCTCGTCTTGGCCGTCGCACTGCTAGCTACGGTCGACTGCAATCCCATTGAAATGAGTATAGACACTAGTGTTATGTAGACTAGATTGCGTCACTATAGTGTAGATAGTGTGTAGATGTCTAGCGATGCCGCTGAAGCGTGGGGTAAACCTGAGTCGGCGGGCATGCAGGCCGTTGCGCTGCTAGCTACGGTCGACTGCAATCCTATTGAAGTGAGTATTCATACTGGTGTAGACTATAGATTGTGTCACTATAGTGTTGATAGTGTATGGAAGCATGGAGAAGACGTCATATCCCAAATGCCATATTTTGATGCTTTTCATTATTCCCTTTGATTTTTCAGGACAAGCTCAGAATTTATATTGCTGTCACAATGAAATGATCTTCATTGCACTGGAGTTAATTGAGACCAAAAGTTAAATTCAGACGTTTTCAAAAAATAAAATGGTAAATAAATTATTTACTAAATCTGTAGGTACATACCGTGTCTTTATCAAGCGTAATGGTTTACAGTACCTAATGTACCTATCCAAGAATACATGTAAGTAACGCTCCGTTTTCTACGTAAAGCTGACTGAGCGGAAATATTTGTAGGTACCAAAGTATCGCCGACCCGGACGAAGGTCCGGTCCGGCGGTCATCACGCGTCATTAGTGGGAGTTTCCTTCCTCTTGGACGACTATCAAAAAGAAAATAATACTTGCTGTTATGTTACGTTCCTGTTAACGCTTCCTACACACTTACGGCAGATAATCCCAACCGACAGATTTTTCCTTAGTAATATTGGGAAAATCGGAAAATTTACAGTGATCGTCAGTCACCATCTTACACATTTTAGCATCAGACAAGAGTGAAAGAGCTAGTCTCTTGTAATTTTGCCCTCGTCAGGGCTACAATTCTCGAACGATAGGCACAGTCGACGTCAAAGATATTATTACGATTTAGGTGGCAAAAATAAATTTACACGACCTTAATGTTAAAGCAATAAAGTCGTGCAAATATATTTTTGGCACCTAAGCCGTAATGATAACTTTGACGTCGATTGTACAAGACTAATATTATTAGTTAGTGTGTTGTCTTATCAACTCATAGGATATGATAGTTCGAAACGGGTCCCAGATTGTAATGCAGCAATATTATTTTAAGCAGGTTATTCTTGGTTATTTTACTTGAAATTTCTAGTTTGCCACTCAACCTCCATTCATAAAATTAATAGCACCCCATAACTTATCCTTTATCCCCAAGAAGATAAAGTATAAGTACCTCGAGCCATGTTCAAAAACTCTAAAACATTTTTGTATCTTCTAATTTAATGCTGTCTGATTTATTAATATATATTTATTAATAGGTTAATAAAGCTGTTCCCGTAAAATATTTAACCCTTAATTCGATGTAGTGGTACTAGATTGAGAGGTCGATTTAAGTTTTAACAAAATACATTTAAAAATAAGCTAAAATATTGTTTCGTTAAACTGAATTATTATTATTTTGATGTTTTTCTACTCTTTCCTTCCATTGTTGGGCCTCTACGTTCAAACAAAAGTGGTGGAAGTTTTTAGCTTGAAAAAATAGAGATGTACCTACAGTCGAGGAAATTGAATGTTTAGCACTTTGCGGTTCAAGTTAATTTGGTTGGCTTTATTAGTACTAAGCAAGCTCAATGTAAGCCACGCCAAAGTGAGCCATAAACTGCTAAACATTCAATTTCCTCGACCGTACCTAAATGAATTATGAACTTATAGTAGGTATTGTTTTTGTTTGCTGTGTTAATTTTCATAATAGGCACGTTAATTATGTCTTTCAACAGTTTCAACGCACCAATTTAAATGTTATTTTCTGTCTGGCCTAGTGGTTGACTGGTAGAGAATGCCTCGTGGCGTTCGACTCTTGTGCTTTACTTGCCTACTGTGCAATAAATATTAACCCCCTTATTCTTGCGTCCTAAGTTAACAAGCCGCTAAGTATTATTTGAGTCAAAATTATTTTCGTTGTCTTGTTTCATACCACTCTGTCACGCTTTTAGTTGCGGTCTCGACTCAGTAGGTATAGGTACATAAAAAAATCGGTGCACTTTAATTTCTTTTTCAGGTTAGATTATTATTCATACATTAGAAATTGAAAACAAAACATCATCAAGGGCGACGACCTTTTCCATCATTTAGAATGGCATTGCTAATAAACACAAATACACTTGCACGTCTGTTGTTTCCCTTGCGGGTTGTTGAAACAGGCCCGAGTTGTTTGATTTCATTTGGCTTGCTCACAAGAGTGCTACATTAAATTAAATGAGGTTTGGGATTTCGTTTAAATAAATATCATGGAACAATCTTACACAAATCGACCTACGAGTAGTCCTAAGGTAAGCTCAATGAAATCATGTCTTGACAAAAATGTAATGTAAATGGAAGCGTCGATTTTTAAAGTGTTCAATTGTTCATATTTAAATATAAAAAGTTATTCAAAATCTACAGTAAAAGTTGTTCAAAATCATTTAGTTAGATTCAAGAAAAGACAAAACATTCATTGGTATTAATCATACACCGTCAATAACATAGTAAAAGTACATCATGTTATAATATTTTATATCACCATTTATAGAAGAGAGTAAAAGTCCTTAATTACATATGTTTTCTACACAAAGGTTGTCTGGAAGAGATCGCTCTTTAGCGATAAGACCGCCTTTTGTTTACCTCTTTCAAACATGTACTTTTATTATTTGTTTTGTATTTGTCTTTGAGGTGTAATAAAGAGTTATTGTATTGTATTGTATGTTTTGTATCCAATTCACCTTAAACATGGAATCGGTGCAGTCTCTTTAGAATTACAAGTATCAAAGAGCCACTTTAAACCAGTTACATCCAATTCATTACGGTTGCAGTTCCATCATCCGCTTTGCCTTGGAGTGTTGTAAACGCATTAGCTTTAGACTCTGAACCTACGCTGGCAATGCTGGAATGTCAATGCTTTGATGCATTGCCTTGGAGCAAATGTGGAGTGAAGGAAAATTGGGGTTAGGAGACTATTTCTCGAAAAGTTTGTAGAATTGGATTACATCTTCAATATAGTCAAAGATGCTGAGCAAGATCCACCACATGTCTCAAAACTTTCCAAAATATTTGTTCCTTTCTTCCTACCAAAAGATTTGTAGAAACTGGTAACAGAAAAGGATAATTCCATGTAAACTTCCTGGGACATTTTGGGAAGCTTCATCGTCATTGACTCTACAAGCCTATCAATTTTTCTCAATATCAAATATTTTATTGAAATTTATAAACTTTTTGAGAATCGCTCAGGTACGTTTCCTATTTACGAAAATTCTGAGCCGACCGAGGCATAATTTATGATTGTTTAACGTTATAAATTAGATTTATAGAAGTATTTTTTTAGTTAATCGTAATTATTATCGTTTTAGTTTGTATTGACCTATGGTCTTAATTAATTGGATTGAGTGTACATACAACCATAATACTTACAACAAAGTGCCATTGCAATCAGCAATCTTATCATGAGCTTTCGCAGTGAGTTTAACGCGGATTTACTTTCTGTCTTTGTCACGCGCACCAATAAACGAGTAGGTATGACCGTACAGAAAATCATCATCAATATTTAATTAAGAGAGCCTTAGCCTTCTGTCATTGCAGCATTTTTCATTTGGGTCTGTTTTGAGTCCTCGTTCTGACTTCTTAGTATATGTCTTGTCTGGTAACAGCACCATTCACGTGTAATGTGATATGATTTTGTCATAGAAAATATGTCCGCATTGAACTTAGTCCGTCTTACGTCCCTCCTTCATTCGTCGTAACTCATACGTCGTAGCATGTCGTAGCAATTTCGTAGCATGTAGACTTAAATGTTTATTGACTTTAAAATGTTTATGACAGTCACGTAATTTTGGAGCTATGTTAATGTTGTTGACATCGCTATGGCACTGGTCTTACCGCGAGCTACTAAGCTATGAATTATCGCCTATAAACACGAAAAAAAGATACGCACTCCCGTGTACACATCTTTCGTTCGTGTTTATAGGTCAATTCATAGCTTAGTAGCTCGCGGTAAGACCAGTGCCTATGTCTTGGATACGCCCGCCATACGTACTAGGTACAGTAAATAAAAAAATATGGTTAACCACTTTTCGACTCTTGTTAATTCGTAATAGAATTTAAAGAAGAAGAAGGAAGAAAACTTACCTAACATGACCTAACATTTCGTAATGAAGATGGTTCGTAAAGGAAAACACGATGCATGCTTTAATTAAGTTTAGCCTGGCGAGTTGGGATCTTCGTTAATGACGTCGTGGGTAAAAGGTAATTAAACCGGGCTTATACCGATAGCCCTGAGCTATGTGTTGAACTAACTAGTTTATTATCATATAAATTAAACATGTAAGCTTAACAGACCTAATTGCTGCAAACTTTTTATTAACGACTTTATAAGGTACCTATACTTTTTAGGGTTCCGTAGTAAACTAGAAACCGCTTGCCTGTCTGTCTGTAGAATAGCTCAGTGACCGTTAGTACTTGAAATTTACAATTTTGTATAGATAGCCTATAAAATTCATCATCATCATCATCATCAGCCTATGATAGTCCACTGCTGGACGTAGGCCTCTCCTATTAACTATGCGTATAAACGCATTAGGAGGTAAATGCCCATAATCGCCACGCTGGGCAAGCGGATTGGCGATCGCAGTAATGTGTCCACTATGATGACGCTGCTGCCGATCATCAATCTTTAATCAAATATGGTCAGTGACACTCGAATCCCTTAGTCGACTCTTACGAGCAGGAGGAGTTGGGGTGGTGCTGGTGACAAATGTATTCTTTCTGCCGTCACCACGGCCACGGCCTATAAAATTATATATATTAAATAAAGGAAAGATGACTGACAAAAAGACACCTTCACATTTACAATTAATTCAATCATAGGACGTAGCTACAAGGTAACATCAAAACATGATAATAATATATAAGATAATGAAAACGGAATCTAATGTTTAACTTAATAACAATGAGACTAAATTTGATAACAAGAAAAGATCAACTGTACCATAGAATTAGTCAAAGATAGATTGATCAAAATTCACAGAAGAGGTGTTTTTTCCCTGTATTTACACAGTTTTCATAGTACACTAGGTATCAGTATCACAAAATTAAATTGATGATACTTTACTCGCGTATGTAGATAAGAAATGCGTATTGTTAGGAATTGAAAGCAAATGGAAATGAAAGTAACGATAGGGCCGATTATGTTCAAAATATGTAGTTACCTTCGAAAATAATTGTCACTGAGCTAATCCGCGGACAGATAGATAGACAGACAAAGCGAAACGATACGGGTTCCATTTTACTATGGAACCCTAAAAAGGTTACTCTAAAGCAAAATCTATAAAAAAATACCGTCCGGAAAAACACAAAATCCTTTATGCATAAGAGTGTAAGCTTATTTATATTTCAAGAACGTCTTGCTAGGCGCTTAGTGCAAATGGGCCAGCCTCAGCGT
Source organism: Thaumatotibia leucotreta (assembly GCA_025490895.1). NCBI lineage: Eukaryota > Metazoa > Arthropoda > Insecta > Lepidoptera > Tortricidae > Thaumatotibia > Thaumatotibia leucotreta. The sequence continues at coordinate 17,558 of JALPQI010015826.1, read as the reverse complement.
ACCGCAAACTACGAAATCCGCATTTCGGGAATTTTTATCCGTCACTCTAATGACGCCTTCGTTGAAATTTACGAACGTCTGTGTTCGCGGTAGCAGGCCAGGTCGTCAGTCGGAAATGACTACGCCGCTGCTGCGATAAATCGTTTATTATTCAGCGCTTTAAATATTTGCTTACATAAAAAAACTAGAGTTCGGTTTAATCTTCCAACAAGTACTGGGCCAGCGTTGAAACCACGCAAAATAGGCACGTTTGATGTGAAATTACCAGAATATAACAACAACAACAAAACAATCTGCAATTTGTGGTGATAAAGTTTCGATTTACCTACCGTCTTAAGTTGATTCATACTAAAGTATGTGAGTGTAAAATATAAATGCATCATGCGGAGAGGAATTCCGTGGCGGATAGTAAACAATCCAAACCTATCTAATAAAATCTGTACCTATCGTTTTTTTGTTTTTGCTAAAAGTGTATAATGTGCGCTCTAATGTATTCTAAATGGAAATTCCGGTAATGTTGATTATTTTTGTATTCGCTAATCTTTAATTCACAGATTTAAATAAAAACCCCTTTGTGTTTGTTCCCTTCATATCAAAGCTAGAATGAGAATGGAACGATGTCAAAAAGCTTTTGTCCGATATCTTGAGCCAGCGATACTATTTCGTTGGGTTTCAATTTTCGACAGATACTAAATCCCTTTTAAAATGTCGCACAACAAAGCCCTTAGCTGTCAAGGTTGCTTCAGCACAAAGCAAGGTCAAGATAAGTACTGCGGCGAACTATCGGGGTGTGCTGAGATCAATAGACGAAGTGACCCGACTCTACTCTAATAATGGGGGCATGGACTGTGCAAATGTGAGTGTTTTTAAAGTTTAGGTGATTGATTGATACCATTTTATACCTAGGTATTCGGCATTGGGCTACGCTAGTGTCTGTCTATACCTAATGTTATTATTTGATGAGAATTTAGATAAACTAGAAAATGGAAATAGGTAGTTACTTACTACATAGTACAATCAGTCCGCCGAGAAAAAAACCATTCTTACACAGAATTATCGAATCAAATAACAAAATAATCCGACAGACGGTCAGACAACAGACGGTCTGTTTTTCGGTTTTCAGAAATAATTTTCGGTTACTATGTTTTGGTTCGAATATGACCGCCATAGATTTACAGCTCAAGGACCAAAGAAGTCAACATACAAAAATGTTATGTAGGTAATATTCCTTTCTATATTAGGTAAAAAATCAACTCCTATTTAAGTAATAGGTATACCTACATTATTACGAATTAATGTAAAAAAACGTTTAGTTATTTCCTCTACAATCTGCAAAAGTACCTACATTAACAAAATGTATATTTCGAGAAGAATACATTTCGCAAAGCTCTTGGTTTTATGGCTGACACAGAATTGTAATGGCCCTGAACGAAATGTTTGTGCACATCGTTTGGACAATGTTAGTAAAACTCAAGTTTATTCGTTCGTTTAGTTCGAATTCTATGCAAATTAATTCTACATAAATGGGGGATCCATGTTTAAATATGCAAATTCGTCCAGAAATTGTGGTAATATTTAGTGGCCTTAGTTTTAACTTTGTTTCTTTTATTCCGTAGACTAAAATAATAGTTTTATTGCACAATTCATTTCATTCTATTTAGGCTTAGATTAAAATAACTGTTTGCGCAAATTAAGAAGGTATACAGGGTGATTCCGGGGTCGAGGAACAAGAGTGAACAGGGTACTAGGGACGGTCACGACTTGCACTATGGAGACAACCAAGAAATCACGGAAAATCTCCTAATTATGAATTGAGTTTTAATTAGGAGACAGTTAAGTATCAATTAACTCATGATTAGGTACATTTTTTTCGCGATTTCTTGGTTGTCTGCATAGTGAAAGTTGGTCAGCGTGACCGTCCATAGTACCCTGTTCACAAGTTTTAAGACATAACATTATTAAATGACGTACTGGCATTTCTATTACTCCCTAGGGAATTTCACTTTTCTATTACTCCTGCTACGCACGCAAGCAATGGCGCGCTTAAACAGCAAGTGTGATGAAAAAAACTCATAACATCGACGGAGTCCGTCCACAATCCATAGGATTGGTTAGATTGCTTCTGATTGAAGCAGGCCCCTATTTAACTTTAGAAACCGGTGCGATAATTTTAAAATTATTGTTGCGTCCATATGCTACGGCTACCACTTACAATCGCACAGACCGTGTGATTATCAAATGTAGAGCAAGAACTTTAATAAACCAACAATTAATACTCATCTCCTTTTCGCGATGCAAAATTACGATTGTCTCAAAAAACGCGAGAGTTTGTAGCGAAATAACTACCGATACAAGTTGAACCTCATGTCAAGAATTAACGAAAATTGTTCTAAGCCTGATGATAATAATTGTGGCTTTCGGGAAGTAAAAATAAGTTTAGCAACGATGTTATAAAGATATCAGTAATGATTTTATGTTGGTGGCAAATTAGCACATGGAACATACGATAGTAAGCGATAGCGGTAGCCTACGGAGGCCTGTGACGTCAGTAACAGTGATATTTTACATCTGTCACCAATTACCATAGTGAAATAGGGGCCAGATTGCAGATCAAGCAGTCATCTTAGTCTACTGCATACTTAGGAAACTTAAGAACTTCTGCAGTTCCTGGTAAATAAGAAATCAATCCTAACAATTGCAAGGGACTCTACAATAATAAATAAATAAATATCTTGGGACATCTTACACAAATCGACCTAGTCCCACGGTAAGCTCAATTTTATTTAGGCTTGTGATGTGGGTACCAGGCGCCGATATAATATAATAGATAGATACATATAGATACTTAAATACATAGACAGCCATGACCAAGGAACAAATATTTGTGATAAATAAATACACAAATAATGCCTTCGCCGGGATTCGAACCCGGAACCTCCAGCTTCGTAGGCAGGGTCACTACCAACTAGGCTACGGAGGCTGACAACAAAACTAAAAATAAAACTGTTTGACTTGTATGTTGGTATTGGTACCAACGTTACCTATACCAGTCATTGGAGTTCGAGGCCAACGAAACTACGACAGATGCGTTATTGTCAAATCTGTCAAAGTCTCTTATGTCATTGTCAAATAAAGTTTTCAGGTTTCCACAACCTTTTTGTTATTTAATTTATTTATTTAAAATAATTCCTTATAAAAAAATTATGTACCTCTGCAATGTTTTTACGCCTTTCTGTTTAATATGGCTGTCACAACTAGGATTTTCTTAAAAACACGTAAATACCTAAATACTTTTCTTTTCTCTTAACTAACATTGATATGACAATATTTTCTTGTAAATAACTTAAAATTACCAGCGAACACAAACAACAGCGTGCCATATTTATTAAGACAGTACCTATGGTTAAATGGAGAACTATAGCACTGCCAAAGAAATTTGTAGGTCAAAGGAATTTTACGAATATGAAATGTGAACATAAATCACGCTACAATGTATTACTCATATTCTGCAATTTTCTAAACGTATGCAGAAATAGGGTTTTAATTTATGTGTAGTTAAATTACTGTACCGAATGTTATTAACACCTGAAGTGATACCAGCGCAATACCAACTTTGTTACTAATAATTGCGGATAATTCCGTTTTTATTAAAATATCTTACATTTACGTGAAAATAAGTAAATAATATTGTTTCTATAAATTAAAGAATTAAAATTACCAATAAATAAGATATCTCAACATCTGTTTTTAGAAAATAAGGATTTACTATTGTATGAACATTTCATTGTTGTGGCAATATTTTCGTAGATTCTTTGGCCTCGAACTCCAATTAGTGGTTTAATCAGTAATCACTTATTATTCTTATGATATATGTATTTATTGGCTTAATTTAGAATACACACATTGTGTCATAAATAGGTACATAACATTAGATTACTTAAATTACCAACTAAGGAACCCATTATTCTTATTAAATCTTAGGTTCTGAATCACAATAACTCGAATACTCACGTTTCCTGAAAACGCCTGAAAGCAAAACAAACGATGAGGGGCTATAAAGCTGAAATGAATGAAATCCGAATCACGTTTGCGAGCGAGCGTGGAACGCCTCGATTTTTTAAAGTCTGTTTAACTTGATAAGGTTGATAAGACCATGAAATGCCTCGCACTGTATATCGCTTAAGTTTAGGTAGGTATTACTAGCGAGCGAGTGATGTGATGAGACGTGAAGGACGTATTACATCAATAAGGATGCATTCCACAAAAACTCCACCGATGTCCCGTACAAATGGGTGAATCAACTTTTTTTCTGTCTGTTATTGCCATGGTTACGGTCGCCTGAGTTACGCTGATTTTATGCAAAATTATACTACTTTATTTATGCAAACATGCATATAGTCCATGTTTGTAGATGGCCCATCAAGGAAAGGGTTTATTAACACCAGAAAAATGCATGTTTGCATAGTTTAAGTATCATAATTATGCATAAAACCAGCGTGAATTAGGCGACCGTAACCATGGTAATAGCAGACAGGAAAAGTTGATTCATCCAAATACCTTTTTTTCTGAAAATTGTGAATACTTTGTCATGACCAGACCAGAGGAGTCAAAAATTGATCAATAAAATAATATTAACTAATAACGCGGAAGAAAAGTCAAATTATCGGAATATACACGCGTTTGTATGGGATGGCATTGGGGACGGCCCATGGAATGCTCCATAAGAAATCAAATCGACATTTTATAGGACAGAACAGACTTCCGGGGACGGTATATTCGGGAGAGATCATCTCGAGCGTAACTTTTAAACTGAACGAGCTAAATATGGGATCGCTTTTTGTTTGTCAATATAATATACCTACCGAAGATTAATATACCTTATTTATTAATATATCTAATATCTAATATACCTTCTACACGCATAGTAAATAGGAGAGCCTACGTCCAGCAGTGGACTATCATAGGCTGATGATGTGATGTGATGTCCCAAGAAATGTATTTATTATACACACGAAAGGTAAAATTCAGACATATATCTACCGATTTACGTAATATCTGTTAGTTAATAACAAAAACGTAGGTAAATATGGTGAATGTAGGTAAATAGTTGGGATTAAAACCACCCTCAAACTGTTTTATCTCAAGGCGCGGCGCGGCGGTCGGCAGTCCGCGCCACGCAGCCGTCGTGGTAGTGGCGCACCTAGCGCTTGAAAATTCTTATTTCATACACATCACACAACCCTTAAACCGGAAACATCACACTTAATGACCAAATACACTGTTGTAATAAGTTAATAACTAAAACCATGAAAACGGATAAACTCGCGTATATTAATCAAATTTAACTTCATCGCGACGTTACGAACACTTTACAGGGTTCGACAATGAAATTACTTTATTTACAAGTTGGTAAAAAGCGTTTTTACCCGTCGTATTAAAGGATAAACGAGCGCTTTACGAGCAAGTGAGGGGAAAAATATTAAGTTAATAACTGTTAATATTTTGAACGCTTATCGGGGTTCACATGTCACATTTTGTTTTATATTGACTGTTTGATCGGATAGAAGCACAGACGCACACACATGCATGTTCCTCTCATTGTATACTGACTGATACGTATGTAAGCCAGTTGCAAATAAACAGACGCTGTGATTAAACGTAAAAACATTTAATTCGTCAACCCCATACAGTATCGAACCTTATAGCTATCGAAACATTTACTGTTGATTAATTGCATATTTACTAAATAAATGTATGCGGAATCTATTGGCAAGTGATCTTTGACAAACAAGAACAACAACTCTGGACTCGCACGAGTTACTACCGTTCACAATGTGTTATGTCTCAGTTAAACTTGCTAGTTTCTCCGAAGTACAAGCTCCAACCAGGGGTTATTAAGAAGAATAAGGAAGTTGTACTATCACGAGATTCACGAGTTACATGTAAGTACGTACCTACGCTTAATGATCTCTCAACTCGTCCTTTGAGTGGTAAGTAACATCAATCACATCATCCAAATATATAGGAATTTTAAGTACCTACCTAGTCAAACACTACGAGTATTATATACTTATACAATTTCCAACAGGGCTAAGGTATTATTGTTAAACCTGTCCTTTTGCCAAATCAAGACTCAAGAACTAGGTGTGACGTGATAAATAAATAGTTAACTACAAGGTGCAGTGCAGTAATGGATACCTATATTCTTTTACTAAACTCTGTGAAGCCGCGGTGCATTCACTCCATACTTACGATGGCCAGTGCGAAGTATTGCTAAAAATTGATATTAAAAATGCTTTTAAAACTTTGGACAGAGACGTTTTGTTGGCAGAAGTAAAATCTATAGTTTCCGAAATTTATAGCTATCTCCTTCACTGCTACGTGGACCCAACGAAGTTGATGTACTGTTCGAACGAGTTGTCGTCAGGTGCGGATCCAGGGGGGGCAATGGGGGCACTTCCCCCCCCCCCCTCACACCGGACTTATGAGTGCCTAGGTGGGACAGTGCCCCCCTCCACGAAGTTCTGGATTCGCGCCTGGTTGTCGTCCGAAGTCGGCTGTCAACAAGGCGATCCCCTGACGCCAGCTATTTTCAGTTTGGGTACAAACCCAATTATTCCAAATTTGTAAGTGCAATAACCCTGATGGCTACGCTTCAATTCAACTTCAAATCTTTCTTTTGTTTCAGAGTACCACGAAACAGAGTCCGTCCATAACTGTCGATGGGACTTCCACGTACCCCGGTCTGGGCTTCGGGCCCATGGGCCCCGTGGCCCCTCTGCCCGACTCGGGCACCCAGCTTCGCCAGCAGCTGGAGTCCACCACGGATCTGCCGGCCACCACCAGCGCGAAGAAGGAGAGGACCTTCGTCATCGCGGCCTTCGAGTTCCATAGAGTCGAAACGCCTTTTCTCATCGGCTTGTGGATCTTTTTCGCTAGCATTGCTAAAATAGGTCAGTTTTTATCGATGCCTTTTACCCTTTTTACACGACTGCCAAAAGGAGAGTATACAGGGTGTTTTTTTTTCGACCGTTCAAATTCTACGTAGTGAATGTGTAGGTCATACTCACCAACTTTTACTATGGGGACAAAGTCGAAATCGCGAAAAAAAATCAGCTGTTTCATACAAATTGGCGGCATTACGCCGGCCGAAATGTATGAAACAGCTGATTTTTTTTTCGCGATTTCGACTTTGTCCCCATAGTAAAAGTTGGTCAGTATGACCTACACATTCACTACGTAGAATTTGAACGGTCGAAAAAAAAACACCCTGTATGTGTTCAGTCGATGTATGCTTCAGATTTGATTTAAACAACAAGAACTTCGCGATGGCTCAACCGTTTTTGATAGTGTAGGTAAGGTATCATTAGAATCCTCATGTTGTCGCGAGTACTATAGGGTACTTGTATGTGACGTCAATTAATATAATATAACTTTGTATAAGATTGGTTTTTAGGAAGAACAATCATCGACTTAAATAGGCGAGTAACCCGGTTCGATAATATTTGAATATGTTTGAGTCTCACGTTAGTTATAATTCTAAAATTTGGGTATTTCTTTATTGGTTTGACCAGAGATTATGGAGTTATTTGGGTACTCTGTTGTTTGACTGTACATACCTTCTTTAGATTATGGTTTTAATAATTGAATCGACTCCTCGTGGCTGTTTTCTTCTATCTACAGGTTCCATTTTGCAATCAATCGTTACAGTTTGAGCGATTTTTTCATTAAGAATAAAATAAAATTAAGTCATTTTATCGAGAAAAAAAATGTAAACAGATTATAGTTACTCCTTTAAGTTTAGCCGTATCCTGTAGATCCCTATAGAAAGTGAGTGGGTACGTATAGATACTCTACATAGAGATATGTATCAGAAGTTTATCACCTTTAAACAAGTACTTTCACAAAGGGTAAGGATCAATATAGGGATCGCCTTTGAGCTAATCTCAGTTTTCTTAACCTGGTTCATTAATTCCGAGTAAACAAGCCTGGGTAATCAGGTAAGAACCCGTGCCGCATTTAGAAACTCTGCTAAGTTCAGCTAAGTATATTAATAGATTTACATACATCCTTAATTTGGTAGTATCTATATAGCAAGACTTACTCTGAATTTGTATTTATCCCAGCCATAATTATTGTAAGCATCTAGATTCGAAGTTATACCTTGGTTAAAAATTTAAAATGATAGGGTCTTAGTAGGGCGCATTCCAAAAACATGTGATCACATTATTAGCAGTATAATAGTTACGAACTTACCGCCTTTGTTTCGTTAGCGTGATTGATAATATACGAAAATATGAGGTCAAAAATAGCCCTAATGTGATTTGGAGTCTGCTCTGTTTAGTTCCATAGGAACTCTTATAGGTTCGCCATGTCCGTCTGTCTGTCTGTCCCCAACATAAGTCATTGGCCGTTAGTACTAGAAATTTAAAATGTTGTACAGGAATGTACATATTTTACGCCGACAAAGCAGTAGAATAAATATAGAAAAAAACGGGTACGTCCCCTACAAGTAAAGTGGGGATGACTTTTTTTATTTTGCTGTAATTCTATAGTATATCGTGAAATAGGGTTGTCTATTGTTTGCCCGACAGTTATTTAACATAATATTCATATGCCCGAATCTAACTTGCCCGAATTTCATTTGCCCGAATGATTTGTTTACCATAAAAATTGTATGACATACTGCTTGTTTACCCGAATATTACCTTCCATAATCATACAATGCCATCTTTTTTCTTTTCCATATTTGATATTATTAAGTGCAATAATATGGTTTTCCCCTCACTAGCTCGTAAAGTGCTCGTTTATCCTTTAATACGAACGTGTAAAAACGCATATTATTCACTTGTGTGGCAAAGTAATGACTTTGGTTTTGGAATAACAAAACGTAAAATGCTCATGGAAATTGTTCCATATTAATGATAATTAAATAATTTGTTTAAGAATTTAGTGTAAAATACAAACCTTTATATAATATGATGATTTTAACATATAAATCCTAAAATTCCATAAGTAACAATTGTTTTAGTGAATGATGATAAGATGACTAGATGCAATCACAAAACGCAGAAAATGTCAACGTCAACATTGTCAAAGAATATTATAGGTTATAATCTTTATTTACCGACTCGAACACGCATAAAAATAGTAAACTAAACAACTTTCAGGGTGTTCTGTTATAATGTTGTAAAAATAATGAATGTGAATGATTTAATAATGCATTGGCGTTGGTGTGCAACTACAGGAATGTGTTAAAATCGTGCTGCGTTTACTTTTTCGTGCTAAGTTTACTGCGACAAAATCGTGCATTAAATGCATGATGCATTTGGAAAATTACTATCACTAACCCGATGATGATTGTAATGTGAACAAATAATTACCTTTTTTGAGTTTCCTCGCTGTAGTGAGGGGAAAAGTTTTGTGTTACACACGGGTGCAAATGTATTTTACTTCTCGTATGTTAAAACACTCGCTGCGCTCAGGATTCTATTTTAGAACCACTCGCTTCGCTCGTGGTTCAACTATAAAATCCTTTCGCTTGCTCGTGTTTCAATTTCATACTCGCGGGTAAAATACAACTTTGCACCCTTGTATAACAAATAACTATTGATTGATAGAATATTCAAATGCCAGAAGCAATTGTTGCCATATTAATTGTTGGCCATATTATTAAGTGCAATAATATTATTTAATGGAATATTCAAACGCCATCAGTATTTATCAGTTTTTTTAAATAAGTACTAGCTATATTATTAAAAGTTACAAGCGTTTGAAAAAACGGGCTTCTGGGAACCGGTCGATGAAGCCCCGCTGCGCGGGGCTTCTATTTCTGCTCTAAGGGATGAAAGGTACCTAACGAACCTATCCAGGTTAGGGTGGGGGAACTACGATATGTTCTTTCCCCCCGAGCCCCCCTTGTGGGGGGCTTCGCCCCCCCCGTCCCCCCTTGTTTGGTTTTACAAAAATGAGGATGCGTAAACAATGAATTAAAAATACTTAAGTATTTTTTAGTCAACGCTTTTAACTCCGCCCCACCCTAGAAACCTAACCAATCCAAGTTGGTTTTGCCCTGGTTTATTACTTGAACATATTTTTAAACCATTAACCTAGCACTGTGTATGCACAAAATTAAGTAGGCTAAACTAGTAGGATGCCATTTAACAAATATTGACAAAAAGAGAAATTATGACAAATATTCTTGGCCAAAAAATTTAGGACGACGTTATGCGACACCACAGGCACCCAGAATACTAGCCTAACCTACTTTTTAATAGCAGTTTCACTTTGTGGAGGGTCATTTGGATGACAAGTTATGTTATGGCATGTAATATTTACGGATTTCGATGATTCTGACAAAGAACATTATGGAAATTGTCTTTTCTGGTAGCTAATTTGGATGACAAACGATGTTGTGGCATGTGATAATTACGGATTTCGATGATTCTGACAAATGACATTATGAAAATTGACTTTATGGGAAACGAAGTTTCTGGCAAATGATTAATATAGTAAACAATAAGTATGGCATAAGATGTTATGAGAAACAAAATTATGTGTGTTGAATAGAATGGCAAATAAAAATATGGCAAATGAAATTCTGGCAAATGGGGGTATCCCCGTGAAATAGGTCATGTAAAAAGAATAAGGGTCCTAAAAGAAAGTATTTTTCTAAAGTCAATATTTACGGAGATTACTGCTACTTCAAATACTAATTGTAGCTTGTAGCATTGTAGCTACGAAGTACAGTCAACAAAAAAATGCGGTTTACCAGTTTTCGATTTTATTACCACGAAATAAAGTCCAAAAGTGGTACGAACCATTTCTATACAACATTTCTCATGAATGCTGTAATTATTTTAGTATTTATCTTACTATCTTACTTTTAACTCTTGGTAACAGTGCACTGTTTATTATATCTCTAAAAGTACTTATATTGCATTTTTTTTTAAAGAAATTGATAAACAAATCGAATTCATTTTCCGTGCGTAGGTGGTAGGCCTTGTAGGCACAATTCATGAAAACATACCCTGTTAAGTGTAATACCAGCAATACGAGTAACTGAAACCAGGCATAGGATTAATTAAAAGGGGTTTTTAGTCATGCGTTATTATGCCCTCCCAGTATTTTTTTATCATTTTCAAGCAATGTAGAGTCAAACATTGTTATGGCAGTTATGCTAACCCAGTGTCAACCGATTTTGAAATTACACACAAACAGATTGTATGATTTCCGTTTCGAATGGAAAGTTGGAAATGTTCACAAAAATTACAAATGTAAAAACGCAAAAAACAAACGCTTGTTTGCATTTTTTACTGCGGTGCAGAGAAATAAAAAGCGACAGTTGTTGAAGTTAATTTGTTTCAAGCTAGGAACCTCTCTGTCTGGAGTGTCTGGTCGGCCATTGATTATCTAAGTAGTTAACGATCAATCAATTGGCTTCATTTGCTGTGTCCACTTACAAAAAGATATAGGTTTTGCTAGAGTCTGTAGGTTAACATTATAAGTTATAACTTTGTAGGTTTAGCTGTTAGCTGTTATTTTTTGTAAGAATTTTTTAACTTCTAAAGAGTCACTTTTATTGACTATAAGTTTTGACGTTTTGTTTCGATTTCGTTGGCATGAACTTACTTCAAGTTCAGTACACAGTACTTATACACTTTTTTGCTTTTAGAATTTAGTTGGATGGCGAGCTTTGTGAGCTCTATTATGAGTACGTAATTTGTGATTAATTATAAGATCTATAATAATATACTAACGACCCATACTCAATAGATACCCAGCTTTGCACGGGTACAATACTATTATCAAAACTTTCCTCTTGAATCACCCAATCTATTAAAAAAACTCATCAAAATCCGTTGCGTAGAAAGAAGTTGAAGATTTAAGCATACGTAAGGATATAAGGACAGAGAAAGCGCATTTGTTTTGTACTATGTAGTGAAGTATTGAGACGAGATAATAGTTATTTATTATACAAGGGGGCAAAGTTGTTGTTTAACTGTCGTGCCAATATTGAGACCTGAGCTAGCGAAAGATTCCAAAATTGAACCACGAGCGTAGTGAGGGGAAAAAAATATTATCAATCTATTTTATGATCTAAAGTACTTCTCTACGCTGCTGTATAAATTTGCATAATAGAAATCAGGGGGGTTACCATGACGTACTAATGCGGTTCAGTTTAGTTTCAGGGAAAGGAACAGTGATATACGACTCATAGCCTTGTCCCTTTCATCATCTCGTCATGGTAACCCCCAGAACTTCGGTGTAGGCAATCTAGTTCAAGCCTGTTTAGTCCAATGGAGAAAAGGTATTCAAGTGTTATCCAATCAAGCATGTGAATTGAAATCCTTTGCATGTTCCCTACGGCAAACAACACAATGACCCGATACCTTTCTATAGTGAAGTGGCACTTTTGAAATGTGTTAGTACAATTTCACCCCGGATGGCGAAACTAGGCCAAGTGCCGTTTATGTTGTGCCCTAACCGAAAGTTTCCTATCTTTGACGTTTACCTACCTGTTTCTATGGATATAGTCAAATTGCTTTTCTTTTGAAAAAAATTATTTTATTTCGGGATTCGGTTCAGAAACTGATTAAGAGCTAACGTACATAGGTACATAGATATAACAATTAAAACAATGAAATAAATTATTTAATAAAAATATAGCAATACGACAATGAAATAAAAAACAGGCCAACGGCGTGTCGGGCCATGCTCAGTGTAGGGTTCCGTTCCGTAGTCGTTCAAAAACGGCTTCACCTATTATGTTCAGAATAGCTTTATTTCAAAGTATTCTATAAGCCCACTATTCATGATTATTTTCCTATTTTTTTAGACCCACGGATCAAAAGTTAGAGGAAGCATTTTTTTTATTCAGGAGCGGTTATCTCCGAAAATATTGACTTTAGAGAAAAAGTGTCTTTGGAAACCCTTATACATATTACCTATGTATGCCTGTAGGTATCAAATTGCAGATTTATAGTACGGTCACTGAGCAGACAGACGGACAGACTGACATGGCGAAACTGTAAGGGTTTCTTGTTTACTACGGAACCCTAAATATGTTAACATGAAAATAGAAACACCAACACAGCTATTTTACCGTTGTTGAGCTTAACCTTTTGGATATTGGTGTGTAATGTAATAATAATTTATTAGTCCCCTACAAATGCAAGCACTTGACCTGCTACTTACTGCGAATGCGAACATCGAAGTTCGTTAATTTCGGGTATTTGTTTCTGTCACTCTAATGACGCCTTCGTTGAAAAAACCCCTAGATTTCTTAGTTCACGGTAGGGCCGCAGAACTGCGTGGTGTAATTTTATATTGGTGTGTCACCAGGCTCGCTCGATGAAAAATTCATAGCGGTCAAAAGATTAAAAATACCATTCACATAAGTTGGACCAATGTTAAATGCGAGGGGGATTTGTATGAATGACTAAGGCCAAAAAGTAACCCTTACGTTATCGTCATGGGAGAATGTGGATCTATGGGTATGGATGTCGTATGATCCCATCATGTTATGGGTTTCGCAAGCCTCATTTAGTAATTACCTAATGAATAAATGATTGTCACACGAAACGACACAAACAAACACACTATCGCCAGACAATTGACATAATTTTAATAGATTTTTTTTTCAAATACAAACATGAACAATTACTTCACTTAAAAATGACACTTGAAAATATAATATATCAAACATTCACATTTTGTTTTTTGGACAATAACTTTGAAAGTATTTTAGATACTTGCCGACGCTGAAGAGTAAATTTGTTTTTATTTTTACCTCTGGAGACACTTTTTTTAGAACTGACCGGGACCAGGTAACCTCCTTCGCCGTTACGTAACATGCAGAACGCTGCTACTTGAGCATATGTGTTGGACCCTGGACGGGGTTTAGAGGATCGCTTCTGAGATGAATCGCGTTGTGATGAAATGGCCTCTATTCCAGATGAAGACTGCGACCTATTTATGGACTCTGTAGATTCTTTTTTGGCTCTTTCATCAATAATCAAGGTCTCGCAAGTAAACGCTTTAGGATTCGTATATATGTTATCTAACCGTTTACTGGCAGGGTCAAATGAAGCGCTAGAAGTATAGCAAACCCGTGTCTGGAAATAAGAAGTATGGGGCTTAAAAGATGAGTTTTTAAATTGACAACCCACGTCTCTAATGTATATAACGCTTGTGTTAACCACATCTTCTCTTGCCGTATTAACAGATTCGTGTTTGTTATATTCATATTGGCAAGATTTAGTTGCATTAGCACACTGATTCGTATTTAGTGGCGGCACCTGACATGACAAATGAGTTTGATTTACGTGATACGCTCGATTTTCAAAAACATTTGATTTTTGAACAGGAATATATTTGACTCCGTGAATGTAGCAGTTATCTGGTTTCTCCTCGTTACTTACGTAATTCTTCGTAATTTCATCGTACTGCAGGTTTTTACAAAATGGTATACACAGGGGCAAATTAATACATCGGGGGCGATGACAACAAGGTGGGATGTTCTTACAGTTGGATTTCATTACATTATTTTTTTGACATGAAGGGACTAGTGTGCACGGGGGATGATGCCTGCACGCTTTCGTCATCTTAATAAAACGAGGAATAATTTTCTTGGGAGCATTCTGCTTCGAATTGGACGAAACGAAATTTACTTTTGGTAGTAATTGACAAATTGGTACCATCTCACATCCATGTGGACATTCTCTTGAAATTGCAATTTTTGGATGGACTCCTTCCCTTGACGACGCTAAATAGGTAAATGCTGTTTCAGATTTAAGATATGATTTTGGCGGTGGTACTACGCTAGCTTCATCTTCTGTGCTAAAAGAAAATTCTATATATTCATTACAGTTTGGACACCGAAGAGCTCGTGTTTTTTTTAAATGTTTCACTCTCGTTTTATTTGGAACAACTCTCATGACCCTATAGCCACTTTTGCGAGAACTTGATATTTGACTATGACTCATTCTTGAAACATTATATGCATCCATAATTAAAATATAAGATAAATTATTTCTTAAAAAATCTCCCGGACGTCTCTGAGTAAACCCGTCGCCGCTAGTGCGTGGAAGTTTGTCCTCCATTTCTGAGATTTTATTGTTATTCGATTTATTTGTAAATACATCTTCTTTGTGACACGAAGTTGTTTTCTGTTTAGCTGACAACTTACTTGGTTTTGCTTCATTCTTAGTTTCTTTCTCTGTGCAAAGACAGCCAATGGCATCTTTATCACATAACCACGTATTATTAATTCGTTTCTCATGATTCTTTTTGTAACTTTTATTTCCATCATACTTGATGTGCTCGGTATGACCTGATGAGACAATTTTTTGTACGCTGGGTATTTCATCATCATCTATTACTTGACGAGGATTACTACTACTTTCAGAGTCTTCAACATTGTCTTTCAAACATATTCCGGACGACATGACACATTCACGCTCAAAAACATTTTTTACATCCTTTGCATTTTCTTCGTTACTGCATCTATTAAACATGGATTTAATTTTTGTAGTACAATCTTGAACTATATGTATTGTTTCAGCCGGTGCTCTTGGCCACTCATTTTCTTTCCTATTAAGGGCTCTGAATATATTTATCGTAGATAAGCGTTGAGTGTCTTCTGTGAGACCACTGTGTGATTTTCTTTCAGGAACACTATCCAAGTCGTAAAATAAACTACTTCCAGATGTTGCCCCTGCTTCCACACCAGATTCACTGGTACATTGTTTATTAAGTGTATAAAAGTGTTCATAAGTGATATATTGTTCTACAGTCGCGTTCGCCATTTTTTACAGTATGTTAAACTTTTCAAAATACAGATTTTACGGATACCTCCAGATTTGGGTACTGGAGGTAGAATTGTTATTGGGATTCCTACTTCAAGTTTTAATGCTTCTTCAATTATTAAGTACCTACATGAAATTTTGGGAGTAATCAATTATGTTTTAGATTATAATTATTCACATTTCCACAGATTTTTTTTACTATTATGTGTTTTTATTTAGTTCCTGTGACATTTAATTGATATTGACAATCAAAGATGACAGTATTTGGTAAAGAAGAAGAAATGCCACATGGGCTAATCTTAGATAAAGGTTAGATTATAGGCATAGATTATTCAATTTATATACCTAATTATAAAATTGTACAGATTTATAAATAAAGATCATCTAAATAGTAAGAAGAGATTAAAAGTGGTTACATACCTATGTAAAGGCTCGTCGGGTTTGTAACAGTTTGTAATTTATTATAGATGTTGTCGATGATGTGACAATGAAATTAATCTGTTTAACTGTATGTCAACGAGATTCCATCATAATATTATGTTTACTTTAACTTTGTTATCAATTTAAAACCATAATGTACACCTGTGTGTAACGTATTTAAGTAGGTATTTTATGTATCTGTGGAAATCAATGAGATAAAATGAGTTAATGACTCTATCACGAAATCTAAATTCTTACTTGTTTCAGGTTTCCACATGGCGCCAAAACTATCCAGGATGTTCCCTGAATCTTGCCTTCTAATCTTCGTGGGAGTCCTCATCGGAGCATTGCTGCTCAGCACTCACAGTGTCCATGTCCAGCCACTTACTCCAGACACGTTCTTCCTCTACATGTTGCCGCCAATCATCCTCGATGCGGGGTACTTCATGCCGAACAGACTGTTCTTTGATCACTTGGGAACTATACTGCTCTTCGCTGTAGTTGGGACAGTGTTCAATACGCTAACTATAGGTAAGTCGAAATATTTTTATATCACCTAAATACTGCATTGCAATTTTTTACAGGTAGGTACACCTATTTTAGATTAGTAGGCTGATTTACAAAAAATAAATCGACTATTTATGCAAATATGCATGATATACATACAGCAACTCGACATTATCTTACAACCACATCTGGTAGGTCCAGATTATAATTATTATCTTGGGACATCTTACACGTATCGACCTAATACCACGGTAAGCTCAATTGGGGCTTGTGAGGTGGGTATGGGTACCAAGCGACGATATATACGATAAATAGATACACATATATGTCATAGATACTTAAATACATAGATAGTTAGTTATATTTAACTTCAATCGGAAGTAAGATCAACAGTTGGTAAAGGATCATATTATCCTTAGTTATACTTAGGTAACTGCGTCAACAGGGAGTGGAACATGACGACGACTACAATGGCAGCAATACATTTAGGTTCCCTTAGAACACTTTTAGCTAAATCATAATAGTGTTCTCCGTTCTCCAAGGGTTACTGTATCCTTCTGCCGCCCAGACAATAAAATATACACCGTGTTTTTATTGATTTCCGTTAAATTAAAGGGAAGCTTATTTAGGTCAAATATAGTCAATTTCTCTACGAAACTAGTGTCTTAACTCTTACTGTTATTGAGTTATTAAAAAAAAAATTAAATGACTGAACGTGTATTGCAACCTTTATTACATCCTAATGTTACTTATTTTGACGTGTGCCGTCAGTTACCTAAGATCTTATTCTTAAGGTTCTCTCACACTTGCCATTACAATTAT
>JALPQI010015825.1:0-37133 GCA_025490895.1 Thaumatotibia leucotreta | reverse complement strand
CAGGGTAAGCAGCGCATAGGCGATTTTTTGGTCACTATGTCCATGGGCCTCAGTTCCTGCTTTCCATCAGGTGGGCTGAGAGCTCAGGATGTAACGTATGCTTAGTAACGTATCGTAGCTGTCTCTCTCTGTCACTACATCATATTAGTGCGACAAAGACAGTTAGCTGCCTTTCGTTTACGATTGACGATTAAGCGTTAGCGATTGGCAACTTGTCTAAGCACCCAGTTGTCACATAAATATCTTGGGACAACCTTAGACAAATCGACTTAGTTCCAAGGTATAAGCTCAATTAAGGCAATCGATGATACGTATATACAATAATAGACAGACACATACAGATTTTTAAAATTTCTATGAAGTTTTAAGAATACAATACGTACTTACATACAAAAGACCCATACAATAACGAGAAATCGTATGTTTTTGTTTCCTCAACATACTCGTATCATGCACTCACTGGAATGAAATGCCAGTGTTTTTTACGAGCAATTTATCCCAAACCGTTTTTCAGCGAACTCTTATTTATTGTGACAAAGTTGCACGTAACACGATTTGTGTGCCCGTAAGGAACCCTAACAGAGTAATACAGTTTTATTGTTGCTGCAAATATTTTATTTAACAAGCTGATGTGTAGAGAGGAAAGTGGGTATAATGAACCAGAAAAGCATGTTAAATAGTCTAGTATCAGGATTTCCCGCAATCTCGGGATTCATTTGTATGCGATCACGGGATTTGACATTATAAAATAACAACATACATTTGAATACCGGGATTGAATGCCATGTTGCTAAATGGCTGTCTGCATCGCTATGGAATACAAGTACTCGCCATCAAACGTTGCAGTTTGGCGAGAATATAATGTATAGTTGTTAATTTATTTAAAAATATAACTCTATAAATAAATAAAAAAAAACTTTTGCACTTAAGGCACTAGTCTCACCGCGAGCTACTAAGCTACGGCGAGAACAAGAGACACGGCGATACTCGCCCAGCTGTCAGCTATCACCGCCGGGCGAATATCGCCGTGTCTCTTTTATTTACACGGGAGTGCGTATCTTTTTTTCGTGTTTATAGCCGACAGTTCATAGCTTAGTAGCTCGCGGTGAGACCAGTGCCTAATGCTCAGCGTAACCCGCCGCGTGGTGACAGCAGTCAGAATACATTTGTCACCACCTTAACCTTAACTCTTCCTGCGGGTGTCGTAAGAGCCGATTAAGAGATTGAAGTGTCACTGGCCATTTGATAGGAGTTTGATAATAGGCAGCAGCAGCGTCATCATTGGACACATTACTGCGATCGCCAATCCGCTTGCCCAGCGTGGCGATTATGGGCATTTACCTCCTACTGTATATACGCATAGTTAATAGGAGAGGCCTACGTCCAGCAGTGGACAAAGATTGGCTGATGATGATGTACGAGTATGTGCTCAGTGTAATATATACTCGCGGTAAAATAATACGGGTCAGGTGTAACTTTTCATAGAAAATATTGCAAATATTGCAAACGTGCTTCAAAGAGAGCTTTCAAATGTGTACACTTGTACCGGATAGATAGAATCCTTTGTAAGATCATTTTCTTGTAATTTTCCTGAATTTATCAAATAATCGAAAAAAATGGTCGTTACACTGATTTGTGTAGTTACAATTTTAGAGTGCTTAAATAAACTGCCAAAACTGTATGGACAAAGGAGCTTTTTAAATTTTTAATTTTCATATTCATTTATTCATGAAGATAATTACACGTCAAAGTTACATAATATTTATTTACACGTGGATTACGTAGTGCCTTTTTTAGGCTCTAGTGCTAGAATTGGCACATTTTACGCCAGGTCCAAAACTACGGAGGGCCATCTATACAAAAAAATGTCGTACGAGACACGTGCAAAAATGAAATTCGTAACTCGTGTCGATTTAAAACACTCCCTTCGGTCGTGTATTAAAACATCGCCACTCGTTTCGGATTTCCTGTTTTTCGCACTTGTGTCGTATTGTACCTACTATTTAAAATCAGCTTGTTTACAGTATTTTTTATGGTATTTTTTTATACCCCACCTTCTTTGATCGAGTGTAGTAATTACACTAAGGGCTGATTTTTCAATCCTCAGTTAAAAGTATCCGTCAGTTAAAAGTATTACCATCCTTATCGCTGGTCATGAGTCAAAAAAGGATAGAGCTAACATTTATTTGACAGTTACTGTTAACTGGGGATTGAAAAATCAGTACTAAGTTGAGAGTATTTTGTATGGTTATTTAATTATAATATGAAAACTCTCTATGACCTATTTAAGTTAGCTCAGAACGTTAAGGGTTAGTTAAAATATTTAAAAGCCGTAAAGCTTCTGTACACAATTTTCATTTATCATGACCTATAAAGTCACATCTAATAATATACAGGGTGTAAGTCTAATACGGGCGAACTAACTAACTCGACGACTAATACGACTGATGACTCAGTACACGCTGGGCTTTCGTCGCGGGTACTCCTTGATGCGGATCCTCTAAATGGTTCGAAACAATAGCAATTATCGACTTAAATTACGTGCGTAATTGTTTAAGTCTCACGTTACTTAAAATTCTGAAAATAAAGCAAACTGTTTAAGGCCATCACACACTAAGCAGATACGATATCTGTATCTGAACGCATATCTGTCAATATCGCTCCCTATACAATTCAATGAACTAACACACACAGCGCAGATAACTTATATTTTATCGTGAAGTATCTCCGGGTACCGACATATATCGAGAGATATATGTCTGTAAGGTCAAGCGGGGCAAATGCAACTGTGAGGTAATTCCGACTAATTGAAATTACCTACTCTTAATTTGTAAAAAGATCATACTTACCTACTATTGTATTGAGTTGCTTTTGAAATAAATCAAATAATGTTCTAGGTATCTTCCAAAAGTTCTTAAAAACAGATTAAAAGTCCATTAGTTGAAATTACCTCATAGTTGTATTTGTCCCGCTTGACCTTGTATAAATTGATCTGCTTATAATATATGCCAGTATAAATATAGTATAGTATTTTATAGGCAGATAGTTACAGGTTGATGTGAGCCATCCGCCGGCGCCCCTTTCTTTTTAAACATTATAATATTATGACGTTCTATCCAAATCCTTCGCCTTTTAGTGCATTGTAACGCAACACGAATATCAAATTCAAAATCAGAATCGTCATCTGACGAGCTGTCTAGTAAATCTAGAAGAGATAAACACGAAAACATCCTGTATAAACAATCCGTACCAAAAAACAAGTCTACTCAGTTTGAAGGATTTAAATTGAATGTATCATCTCGTATATTATCGTATCTGCGTAGTGTGTGACACGCTTTAGTTGCACCCTTTAAAGCGTCGTAAGCATCGACCGTACATAAGGTACCATTACCCGCAGAACATAATCAATTCGGTACAATGCGGGATTTGGGTACAATACCCTCCATTAGAATTAATACCGAACGTAAACTGAAACCACTCTGAAATCACACACACTTTACTGCTACATGGATATTCAGAATCATCGAGTATTTTGAAGGGAAGTTTACTCGTGATGTGCATTATTCTCTTAAAGGCAGAGTTTAGTTATGGTTTGTAAATAAATAAAAGGTAACATCTTACATAAATGCTTTATGTTTTTGTTGAAAATGAAGTTTACTAATTTTCATAATACTGACCGCCGGTATTCGAACCCGGAACCTCCAGCTTCGTAGGTAGGGTATTACCAACTAGGCTACATTATTTGTGTATTTATTTATCACAAATATTTTGTTCCTTGGTCATGGCTGTCTATGTATTTAAGTATCTATAATGTATCTATCTATTAAATAAAATGAGTTACCATGACTCGGGCTTTTAAGAAAATAAGTAATGGGTCATTTGCAGAAAAAGTGTACCTTTTAATTTTTTTTGCGATCATGGACTGTAATACATCACTTTACTCGGCATCGTGCGTACTCTTCAGTTATGAAACAAAAAAAAATTGTCCTTAATGTCACGAAAATAAGTATGTAAATTGAGATTACCTTTAGTATGGGAGTAACTAAATTGAGAAATCTCAATTTACATACTTATTTTCGTGACATTAAAATGTACACTTTTTCTGCAAATGACCCTAATAAGTAATAATACGCATTACTAATAATCGTTTTCCACTAAATAAATTCGAGTAAATGACAAATATTTAAACTAACTGTAAAATTAATTTAATTTCCTTCGAACCATCAATGTAACGCGTGCACTGCTTAGTTGTCAAACGCTGCGAATGGCTGCGATCTGTCACTGTCCAGCCCTAATTAACCATTCATTTTTAAGTGCATTGCTCCTGTGAACTTTTATTATAAAGATATATATTTTTTTAATTAGAATTTCTACTCAATTAATGCTCACGGTTTGGCAAAAAATTTGCATGTCATTTCTCAGTTTCAATGAAAACCTGCACAATAGGAACACACTGTATATCATCGCCTGATACCCAAATCACAAGTCTTCATTGAGCTTACCGTGGGACTAGGTCGATTTGTGTGATTTGCCCCAAGATATTTCTTTTATTATCTAGAAATGATTTTATATCGTCTTGTGTTATTTAAATTTTAAGAACCGATCACATTGCATTAATTTAATATAGTATTACTTTGACATCTGTATAGATTATTCGTCTTTTAATACACAATTATAATAAATACAAAACCAAAATCACAAAATACCATAATACCAATCTAAACTTATAACTAAAGAACCTTAAATTTAAAACAATTTATTATCTTGTGTTTACATGGTTTGTATTGTTTTGGTATGTTTTACTGTATTTTATTTATTTCATCGAAATTGCGCCTCATCAAATACAACTCAAACGTGAAATCCAATAGACTTAATATTCTTAATTCATCATTCACCAGTTTGCTCAATGTAACCGATATGATGCCTGCGGGCGTTAGAGCGAGCTAGCTATATTTTGCATTTTGAATAAAGAACATGTAATTGCTTATTAATGTTTCAATTAACGGCTTAGTTGTTCATGTTAAACGTTTCCCTTGCAAGGATCTTGCTTGAATCCAAAACGCCGTATGTTTTATAGGGTTTATTTCATTTCTTAGTACCAGACAATATCGGAATTCTGGTAGCATTTTTGAACTGTCATAGGGACTTCTTGTTTATCGACTACCGATTTAAACATTACCGATACCGATTAAACATGTACCTATAACATTTGAAGAGATCCCTCGATTTCTCCAAGATCCCATCATCAGACCCCAACTTGTTGCCAACGCGACTATCACGGGGTTATACACGTTCGATCACAAAAAAAATCGGTTAACGATTCTCGGAGATATCGGGTAACATACAACCTTAATTAAGAACCTCCTCCTTTTTTTGAACTCGGTTAAAAAGATAGTGATAATACTTACTGACGGATATATTTATCCGGAATGTGTAACAGACGGTAAAAAGAGTAAAACCAAAAAGCTGGCAATGAATAGGAGCTCGTTATGTTTGCAGTAGCCGTACCATGAGCTGTCGCTGCGTTATTCACGCGGACTTACTTTCTATGCAGCTCGCTCGCACTAACAAGCACGCGAGTACGAGATGCATTCCACGAAGTCCACCGATGTCCCGTAAACCTGTCCTGTCCCCGGTTTTTCTCAAAATTTAAGTTTATCGAAGTTCTCTTTCGTGACCAGGATTCTTAGCCAAGTTGCCAATCGCTAACGCTTGGTAACGTATCGTAGTTTTCCATCTCTGTCATTCTTCCATATTAGTGCGACAAAAACAGTTAGCTGCCTTTCAGCTCATGTCAAGCACACAGTATCATGATTTGGAAAGTTGGATACGTTAGGTATTACTCGATACGTACTTAATGCTATTGTCAGCCTACGTAGCCTAGTTGGTAGTGACCCTGTATACGAAGATGGAGGTTCCGGGTTCGAATCCCGGCGAGGGCATTCTTTGTGTATTTATTTATCATAAATATTTGTTCCTTGGTCGTGGCTGTCTATGTATTTAAGTATCTATATGTAGGTATATATCTATTATATATATATCGTCGCCTAGTACCCACATCACAAGCCTTAATTGAGCTTACCGTGAGACTAAATCGATTTGCTGTCTAAAACGTAAGGATAAGTAATATTAAACGTAAGTTTACGCGATTAAGACATTGATTTAAGTAAAAGGGGTAGATATGGTACCAGGCGCACGAAAGTGTGCCATCGAATACAGGTCCCGGGACCTGTTTTGAATTAGTCGTGTGATGGCAGCCCATGTGTCAACAGCTTGTCAAGATCCAAAATCTCTGTAACGAATATTGGCTTAAAAGCGATAATCATGCCGTGCTGTGCCTTTTTTCAGTGCTTTAACAGCTCAAAGCATAAAAACAAAACTCACGGAATCACTTTTCATGCGTAAGTACTGTTTATAATTTAATAATATATTTTTAGGCAATTCAAATTTTAAATGATTCTTGTTTTTGAGTGAGAGAAACAGATATATATCTAATATATACGAGAGCAACACGTACATCGTCACGCAATAACGTCAGAAAATAAATCTTTGGTCAACATGTATTTTTAGTTCCTGCGCTCCTAGTAAAACAAATGTAACAAAGTCTATTTTGCAATATTTATTTTATACATAATAGTTATTTATGTGGCTGGCGCATAAAAAGAGGCATTAAACATGAGTGTGGTTTTATGAAACGAGCCGTAGGCGAGTTTCATAATAAGATCACACGAGTGTTTAATGCCTAATTATGTCCAGTCACATACATAACTTTATCTACATCCATATCATTAGTTTAGAATGACAATTTACCTTTATTTTCATTGATGTCCACTAAGTAATTACCTCTAAATATAAAAATTCAAATCAGTTGAAATCACTCAATTTGAGTAAGGATATCCTACAGTAAATATTTATTGAAAAAAAAAACAACAAAAAGAAGTTGACTTCATAATGTTAAAATTAATATCATGACGACGATACTTTAATGTCAACATTATGATGCACTGTACTCTGCCTGTACTTTAATGTTAACATTATGATACAGCCACAGACACCGGTCTCTTAATATAGGTCATTACATTACCGCTTCTGAATACATAACAGGGAAATTATGATATTCCTGTAGATAAAATTAATAGCTTATACGTATGTTTAGGTTTGGTTGTAGCATGACAATTTAATACACGTACAGATTTCCTGCCGACGAAGTATGGAAAGATAAGTGGATCGCAGTCGTACGCAAGCAAAGAAAAGACCCAGAGTGGACATCTACCAAACATAGTAGAATATGTTCCATACATTTTATACCGGAACATATTTATACTACCAGCAAAGGCAGACGACCAATAACAAAAGGCGCTATTCCGTACTTTCGGGTAATCGTGGTTTTGTGCACTTTATTTTATCTTGAATACATTTATAGAATATAGCCAATCAAAACTTTGATGGACCAATCACAACTATTTTTTCAACAAGCGTGCTCGTAACGTAGGTATTATTGAACCGCTTTATAGCTCATAATCCAATATCCGTACTTTTTGATTACATTACTGTCCTAGTGCGGTAATAACATATCCCGACCAAGTTAAACATACTTTACATTTTGTTGTATTTTCTGTTATTTCTTTTATGTAAATTGTGGCCTTAAAGTAATGAACAAGAATAAAATAAAAAGATTGAACGTAAATTTCGGATAGTATTTAAGTAAGTAGTAATTACCTAGCAACAAGGGTTAGTAAAAGTGTTAATTTAAGTCAGTTATTCCTCGCAAATGTGTTGAAAAACGTCGTCGGTAGTACACATTAAACTTAGTTTAAGCGGACAAAATAACGAAAAGCTATTCTAGAGTATCGACCGGAATATCAAATATGAGTATCTTCATGATTTGATTTCTAAAATCAATTTATATTTTTGAGCCTTTTCGTACGTTGTCACTATGGTACTTCACTTAAATTCCTTGACCATCCATACACCATGCCTAACTTAATTTATAGCTTTTGTTGTTTTATTGTTTTTTTAGTACTTCGTTGTTAATGTTTAATGGGAACCGATGAACATGTTGGAAGTCTTCGATATTTTTTCTGATGTGTTGAGATTCTTCGTGTTGTTTATCGTTAATTTTGTATATGTCACATAATAACCTTATTTTACATTTATTTGAGCCCATATAATATAAGAAAATATTTGAATAAAGGAGAGAATAATAATATTCCTTTATATAAATGATTACACCATCTTCACTATTAAACCATCTTTCATTTAATTCTGTTTCATCATGAAATGAGTTGGTACATGTTACTCGTATTGTTATTGACTTTGTTTTCCGACGCTACCGAACTAAAGGTAAATTGCGTAATTCCGATGATACCACGGGCGTCGTAGTCGGTCCAGTATAAGGGAGACCCAAATGACCGTAGTAAATGTATGCAACCAGAGGTCAGCCCTTGAAATTGACAATATCTAATCCCAAAACTCGGTAAGCGATGTACCAGGAGTAGCGGGATTGTTAGAAATATTAAGATTAGAAAGAATATGCAGATAATGTCTTGCTTACACTAAGACCTAATTGCTATGTATGTCTCTGTTGCTCTATGTGTATTGCGCAAAATATGGGGGTCTCGTTTGCACAACCGCATATTTCGTATTATTTTATCTCTATTACGCATTGTGCACATAGACATTACAGTAGTGTGTGGTATTTGCAACGGTGTGGGTGCGGGTATCGCTTGCTGTGTTGACAAACTATGAGCGTCACTCATCTACCCCTTTTACTTAAATCAATGGATTAAGACCCGTTTATCGTTAAAATATGAGTTTTACTTATTAAGTCCCGTGCCGTGCTCGCTTCATATTTTAATTTCTCCGGGGAAACGATACAGCTTTAAAATTCTGCCTTGTTAGAAGATTTTTTATCACACAACAAAATGGCGTATCTTCATGCCCATTTAATTGCATAAACGTCATTTCTCGTTTAATTTCAATACACCGTCTTACAAGTAAAAGGTTGTAGTTGTAACATGTGTATTGCTAGCAGTTATTACTAAATGAAAGAAAGACATATAACCAGGAAATCAGACAAACCTTCCATGAACTTAAAATCATGTCCACCGGCAAGAGTCATACTCTTGCCGGTGGACATTTTAAAAGTTAAGGGTTATGAGAGTAAATTTTCTTATTAAACCCTTATTGTCATTTAAAAGCACTCCTTTCCTATTGAATTGCATGATAAAAATCACGACTACACTTCTACCAGTTGCTTACTATTGGTCACAGGAAAGAAGGGCCGTACAGTTCAGCAGCTGAACACGCACTTTTTCTTTTCTGTGGTCGATAGTTAACAGCCTGCACAGGCTGTTAACTATCGACAGGTAGTAATGATTTTTATCATACAAAGCAATGAAAAAGGAGTACGTCTAAATGAAGATAAGGCATCATAAGAAAATCAAGCTATATAAGCCTTCACTTTTCATTCATTCATTCATTCATTCATTCATTCAACTTTTAGATTGTCCACCGGAAAGACTCCGAACATGGGTTTGCGTTTGACCCAAATGGGTAGATAACAATACGCATTACTAGCAATCGATTTCAAGTATTAACATTTGACAAATAATTAAATTGACCGTACAATTCATTTTATTTCCTCCGAACGATCAATGTAACTGATGTAACAATGACTTAGTTGTCAAACGTTGTGAGTGGATGCGATCTGTGATTGTCAAGTGCAAATTAACGATTCATTTTGAAGTACATTGCTTCTCAATTAACTTTTCTTAGAAAGTTAATTACTTTTAAAATTTGCATTTTGAATCGAATAATGTTCACGGTTTGGCTAGAAATCTGCATCGCATTCCTCGGTTTCGATAAAAGCCAGTATCATATACACACACTGTATAATTTACGATCCGATTTTAACGATTAGGTATATAATATAAACATATACATAGATACATAATGTGCATATTTAAGCAATCACTCAAATAAACTCCCTCTCCGGGATTTGAACCCGGCATCTCCATCTTTATAAACAGTGTCAATATCCACTAACCTATGAAGGCTGAAAAATTCTAGTTGAGTAGTTATAGTATAGTTCGTATAGTTGAAAATCATAACGGTTTTAAAAACTCACTCGTTCGCAGAAACGGAAATCATTTCCCACTTATCGCCCCTCTCATCCCAATTTAAATTAATCAAAAACATTTCCGGAATCCATTACGCTTGAAACTTCACTAACACCATAGACACGGTTATAATAAGAACTGCTTTCTATAAGTGGCACTTTAACATTCACGTCATCAGCCTATCTCGGCCCACTGCTGGACATAGTTTTTTTATTATTATATTTATTATATTTAATTTTTCATGCTTTCCGTTGTATTCTGTGTGGCACCATCGTATTTGTCATACCCTTTTTTGTCATCGTTTTGTGCCCATAATCGGCGCGCTAGGCAAGCGGGTTAGTGGCAATCGTATTTGTGAGTTCGCTATGATGACGCACAGTGGATCGAAATGAATAAAAAACAGACATTCGCATTTTTTTCTAAAAATCCTATTTTAATAAATGCTCTTCTGTTGGAAATAATACAAGGAATAAAAAATGTTTTGTAACATTTTTCAAAATGAGGCTTATTTTAAGCAGAAAAAAATAAAATGTGTTTTTTTTTTGTATGAAACTGAAAAATAGGTATCTTATTGTAAGAAAACCTTAACCGATCCCGCTTTCAAACCTTTAGAATATCATTGTCCTACTTTAGAACAGTAGAAAATAGCTAAAACCTTATCTCAGTAGGTGCCCGTTTTCGTTTTATAGTTCAATCAAAAGTCAGTTAATACAACATTTTCTTAGTTAACTATTTTTTTAATTTCAT
Source organism: Thaumatotibia leucotreta (assembly GCA_025490895.1). Classification (NCBI taxonomy): domain Eukaryota; kingdom Metazoa; phylum Arthropoda; class Insecta; order Lepidoptera; family Tortricidae; genus Thaumatotibia; species Thaumatotibia leucotreta. Next base: position 26,265 of record JALPQI010015825.1, on the reverse strand, counting down.
TAAAAATATGGTAACTATATTCATGACAATTTAGTATAAAAATAAAATATTTGTGATATTCTCATACAGATAAATACAAGTTTTCTCAAGAAAATGGTTAAAAATTAAGACATTGAAATCAATCATTTAATGCGATATTTTTACTAACTATGGTAGTAAAAAGATATACTTACTATATTGTTGATTTCAAGATTTTCAAGTATATGTTTACTATCAATAAAATCACCGCAATAAATGTTTATATTTCAATGCACTATTCTTATAAAAATTGTATTTATTCTTACTAAAATGTCACAAACATTTTATTTTTATACTAAATTGTCATGAATATACCGTTTTTTAACGAAAATAAAAATATAGTTAACTAAGAAAAATGTTGTATTTACAGACTTTTGATTGGACTATAAAACAAAAACGGGCACCTACTGAAATAAGGTTTCAACTATTTTCTACTGTTCTAGAGTAGGGCAATGATATTCTAAAGGTTTGAAAGCGGGATCGGTTACGGTTTTCTTACAATAAGATACCTATTTTTCAGTTTCATACAAAAAGAACCCATTTTATTTTTTTCTGCTTAAAATAAGCCTCATTTAGAAAAAAATTATATAGCATTTTTTATTCCGCATATCATTTTCAACCGGAAAGCATTTTTTTAAATACGATTTCTAGGAAAATATGCGAATGTCCATTTTTTACTCATTTCGATCTAGTGTGTGACGCTCATCATTAATCTTCATGAATTATGGTCAGTGACACTTCAATCCAACTGTTACTACGCCCACGGGAGGAGTTAGTATGTATATCTATATATTATGCGTAACACGGTGTTTCCTGAAACACTAATAACCTTCTTTTATGGAATAAGAGGCAAGCAAGCAGAGGTATGGTCTGATGGTAAACGATCACCGTCGCCCATGGATGCGGCAAGAACTCTGCATACACCGTAGGTATATCGTATAAGAGTCATACTGCTGAGCAACTTTTAATTATGGAACCAACACGCGAAAGAATTTCAACTTATTTTATGGGAAGTAGATTTTTTTCGTGATTTCATGTTCGTATACTAAAAGGTTGTTCACTATGACTTATATAATATACGGTGTGTGGCAGGTTATTAGTAACTTAAACACCGTGGTTACAATTTATTGTTAATGAAGAATTGTACATGCAGTGATCGGAACTATGAGTGCAAAACTTTAACAAAACTTTAACCTAGAAAAATACCAATATTTAACGAAAAATCTGTATTCAATTTTATTATAGTTCGAGAAATATAAATTGAATATTTATTTTAACTATAATGTAGGTAGAAAGTTATCAATTTATATTTCACGAACATTATTTAAGTGTGTAGATACGTATATTTTGTAAATCTATGTCGTCTCGTTCATGTCCACTTAACCAGTTTTGACAGTGACTCAAAAAATACCGTGTATACAAATAATTTATTAATTTTTCTTTCATACACAACAACTAATACTACTAGCAACACTAGCAAAATACTAATACCAGCAACTACCTATTGTTAATGACGTACTATATGAAATATCCAAACCAACAGTCTTAACTGCTAACTGGTCTCTCGTAAAACCCTTCAATTCTCAATGACATCCATTCGGAAAGTTTTTACGGCCTATAACTGGCAACAACCGTGTCGTCAAAATTTAATCGGCCGTTTTGAAAAGTCGACATCGCCGCCGGACGAAAATAAAGGAGTCAATTAATTGTAGGCACAGGGTGGTGGGGTGTCAGTAGAGGAATAGAGTAAATAAAATTAAAATAGAACATTACGATATAAGAAAAAAATTAAGTTCGAAACGAGTGGAGATAAATAACTTTGAACCGTAGGTCCAAAAACTATGGAACAAATCATGAATGAAACTATTTTGAGCATAATCGGCCCAGCCGTTATTGAATAAACTACGGAATCCTTCACTGAGCATGGCGCGACATGCTCTTGGCCGGTTTTTTCTTAATAAATCACTTGTTAAGGTATAACGCTCCCTCTGTTTTCTCTCCTTTAGAAACAAGCACAATAATAGCGGAGCCGTAGCCCGTAGCAATTACACTCGTAGCCCCGCTACGGCGTAGCTCGCGCTACAGCTATCCATTTGAATACAACTTGCATTTTTAAACGGAGTATTTTGCTTCAAATGTACATAAAACTCACTCAAAACGTCATAACTTTATAAGAACCTCGAGGCGCTTAAGACCTTTTTAATTGAATTTGTATACAACCTGAAAACTGAATTTAGAACGACATATTTTGATAGAAAATGCTTGGCGCTTAAGCCCTTGTTCATTGAAAGGGATTTATTTGTTCGTGGTAAGTGCAGCTTGAGAAAGTTGCAGCTCAATTTGTGCAAGAATTTGGAGAATTAAATAATGCATTTTGAAAAGAAATATAGGTTATGATTCTAGTCATATTGTACAAAGTAATATTGCCTATTGTTTTCTTAATTTAATATTTTTTATTGGTTTCGTAAGGGCTTTGAGAACGTGGGTTCGAATCCCGCCTCTAGTGACTTCTAAGCTATTTAATATTTGTAATACCTACAATAACAGGGTTGCTGGTAATAAAACACAAATCAGGATATTTAATATTTAGTAAAAAAAATAATTGGTTCTACATATTTTTGACCTTGAATTAAAGAAAACATGATTTCATACAACCCTTCTGATACGAGTAGGTAGGTATTAAGTTGTCAACCGTCACTATGATTTCTTGAATTTGTTCATATTTTTTTACAACAAATGGGATATTATGTGATGTTATCGGGACAAAGATATCACACTGTCGATGGCGCTTACGTCTCGCGGAGTTGTATTCGTATACGAACTTACGAACATAAAGTCATAAGCGCCATGGAAAATGTGACCTCTTTGCCCAGAAAACATCACATATAATATGATTCATAAATTTTATGTTTAAGGGCCTGTTTCTGTATACCTATCTGTCAAATGTAGCTAAGGTTTCCTGTTCCTTTCTTTTATGTGCCTGAGGAAAAAGATAGGAATAATTTTATCTGGCGGTTATATTTATCAAGAGATCCCGAAACAGGCTATGAGACTATTTTATTAATATCTAGTAACGTCACAGTAACAAGTTTTTGCTAGGTTCATTATTTGATTTTCTGGGTTTACACCAGTTAACAATATCAAAATACGACGAATTTCATAATTATTTGCAATTTAAAATGCTATTTAAGAAAACTTCTGCATATGACATTTTGTTTTTACTAGACAAATATACAATTAACTACGTTACTTGAATTTAATAAACATTTTAACAAACAACGCAAATCTATAACAAAATATTGGAATTTAATTTTAATACATGCACTTAATAAGCTATGATTTAATTATTTCGTTAAAATAAAACTCCCAAAATTACAAAATAGGTTGCAGCTCTTTAATTAATTATACGAAATGAAAATAGTTCGAACGTAATAATTTATTAATAATGTTAATTTATTCGCTGGGCAGTGTAATTTAAAATTAACAGATAAATTCCAACCTTCAGTACGAGTAGTTAATGAAATTTTATCATCACAAAATTATGAAACTATATATGTATTATGTTTATGTGCAAATTTAATAAATTGATTTAAATAATCCGTTTTCGTGGCTTTTATTTCAATAATAATTTATTTTAAATAATGTAAGGGGTCTTCAACTATGTTAGTTAAATCTTATTTCAACTAGCATAGTTTTATTTAGGTTGCTTTTACTGTACATACTCGTAAATATATTATCTTTATTATTTATACACCGTGTTTTTATTGATTTCCGTTTAATTGGACTGGTTACTCGGGACATTAATAGAAGTTGCCTGATATACAGGCTTTTGTTAATTTCGTTAAAATTTTATTTTCGTTTTCATGTATAATAATTGTAATGGCGAGTGTGAGAGAACCTTAAGAACTTATTCTTCTCTCAGGTGACTGACGGCACACGTCAAAATAATTAACATTAGGATTTAAAAAAGGTTGCAATACACTAGTTCAGTCATTAAATTTAATTAGTTAAGAGTGTTAAAACACTAGTTTCTTTAAAAAATTGATTATTTTTGACCTATATAAGCTTTTCTTTAATTAAACGGAAATCAATAAAAACACGGTGTATAATTTTGTTATTTATTACAACCTTAAGAGGTAAGAATATAAGTTACAGTTGAATTAACCTAAACTTAAAACTATTTATATTTATTTAATCATCAGCCTCTCTCAGTCCACGGCTGGACTTCTTCTTCTTTTCATCCTGTTACCCTCTGTTGGGGTGTAGGGCTCGAACCTAGGCTGTAGGGCTGGACTTAGGTCTCCCATATTACCTATTCGTATTCAGGAGGTAAATGCCCATAATCGCCACGCTGGGCAAACGGATTGGCGATCGTAGTAGTTGGTCCATTATGATGATGCTGCGGCCCATCATCTATCTTCTATAAAGGAATATTCATTGACCTCAATCCATTAGTCGACTCTTACGACACCCGCAGGAGGAGTTGGCGTGGTGACAAATGTATTCTTACTGCCGTCACCACACGCAAATTTAACATTTAGTTGGACACAAACAAAGGATCGTCGTATGTATTTACTGTGCTGATTTATTAAAGTTCCTGCGCTACATTTTATGTTGGTGGCAAACAAACACCCGGCCCTTCTGATTGTAAGCGGTAACTGTAGCCTATAGACGCTCCCGATTGGAGAAACAGAAAATTTACAATTGTAGCACTTGTCAATGTGGTGTAATTGGGGCCCGCTGGTCACTCGCATACGTTTGCATTTGTTTAACGTGGACGCCCGCTGTCCACCCCTCTCGAGTGTCCAGTTTGCACACTTACACATAAAATAATATAATTTATTTATAATAATTTGTTGTTTGTTACAGATGAGGCCTACGTCGCGGTGTGTAGCGCTTATTGCGTTTATAGTCGCGGCCAGCGCTCAGTCAGTTGAAGGTAAGGTGTTGTTGTTGTATTCTAGCCATTTTTTCCGCAACTCGACATCAAACGTGCCTATTTTGCGTGGTCCCAACGCTGGCTCAGTACTTGTTGGGGACTTTACATACACCTTTGAATTTCTTTGCATATGTATGAAGGTTTCCTCACGATGTTTTCCTTCGCCGTAAAGCACTTGTGAATATCAAGTGATATTTCGTACATACGTTTTTGAAAAATTAATTGGTAAGAGCCAAGGATTAATATTACATAGTTTAGTAAATATTGTAGCAAATATTTCTTTATTTTCAAATCTGTCCAAATCAAATCAAATACTTTGCTTTAAACTTTCATGAATACCCTTCATATTTTAACGACAATCGGGTCTTAATCGCGTAAAATTACGTTTAATATTATCCTGACGTTTCGGGCGTGACGTTACACGCGTGGTCGCAGGCATTTAGTAGGGCAATCTGACTAGTAAGTAAGTATGGCAAGAAAATCATATAAATACAAAAATAGAAATTATTATTTGCGGAACTAAATTTAAACTAAAATAGTAGGTACATTGTGCATCAAGGGAGGTAAGCACGGAATTACTAACGAGAGTGTTAGTAGCCCGTCGCCGTAGACGGAGGGCTTTTAATGACTCGAGTTTGTATTCCGCTTACCGACCGTGATGCATACAATGTTTTTCATCACACTTGCCGACAAAAAAAAGTTTTAAGACGAAATATTATTACCTAAATGACGTGCTTACATTTCTATTACTCCCTAGCGAATTTCACTTTTCTATTAGGTACTCCCGTTACGCATGCAAGCAATGGCGCGCTTGGTCAGCAATTGTGATGAAAAAGCTGTTTTCCAATTAGTAGCTTATGAGACTCGCGTTCACAATGACACTATTTCTCAATTTGCAAGCATTATGAGCAAAGCAATAATCCCTAACAAATATAACATTTAATTAACAACTCCAAACACATTGTTACATTCAAAACTCACGAATTGCATTTTGTCATGCAAATATCACAATCTGACGCCGACTTTAAATCCTTTAAAAGCAACAGAATTGGTATTATGACGTCTCTAAACAACTTCAAGCAAATATAGAACATAAGTACGTAGTTATAAGGACGCTAATTGGATGTAGTGTACGTGTTTACAAACTCGAGCTTTGTGCTAAGGCTCATTCCACATTCAGTACAATACATAGTACACAGATTTAAGTCGGTGTTAAAAATATGTTTGCTCTTTTGCACCTAATTACAATTACATAAGGTATGAAAGCATACGTTTCTTACACATATATTTAGAGCGTAAGTTAGCAGGGAATTGCAGTGAATTCTGCCTTTTCCAAATGCTACGTTTGGCTTTTAAGAAGATTATTTTGAAGGGAAGCATTTGGTCTGCAGTTTTCGGCTGACATTTTAATCTCTCACTCTTCGGATTTATTTTTAGCAAGAGTATGTTAAAATTGGCGGGAAAACGTGACTTTGTGGGAATATATAAATTTAATAATACTGCTATTTAAAGTTGATTTTGTTTGTATGCATTAGTTTTCAATTATATTTTACTAAACTTTGGATTTGCAAGTAATCTACGAGCTATCGTGTATGTACCTATGTTGTTAGTCTGATTACTTTTAAGATTATACATACGATATTACATGTAATCCGCGTACACGATGTGCGGGACAATTATGGGTACGAGATTCATAAAAGTGCCTTTTTGTTATTTCACTATGTCATTATGCTTTGAGCTGTTCAGAACGGACATTGGGCTTTTTTTTGTCTTTTGGAGCATTTTTGAAGGTTGTTAGAGTGAAATAGTATTGGTACGCATAAACAATCACAGCCTTAGTATTAAATACTAATATTACTTTAAAAATTTTACTGAGCGAGTTCTCTCTAACTAAGTTAATAAAATTACGCATAAAGGAAGTTTAAAACTTTATATTTACAAAAACATGTGGTTGGCAAAATAAAAAAAAAACTAAAATAAATAAGAATTAATCAGTCGGTCCCATTTCCTAATGATGAAGTTTAAACATCGATAGGGCACTTTCAGAAATTCATCATTATCATCATCATCTCAGCCATAGACGTCCACTGTTGAACATAGGCCTCCCCTCTGGACCTCCACATATACCGGTTAGATGCGACCTGCATCCAGCGTGTCCCGGCCACCTTCATAAGGTCGCCTGTCCCTCTTGTGGGTGGACGTCCTACGCTGCGTTTGGCTAGACGTGGTCTCCACTCGAGCACTTTTCGACCCCATCGACCATCTGCTCTGCGTGCAATGTGGCCTGCCCATTGCCACTTCAGAAATTCACTGAAAGTTTATTTAGATAAATAACAGTTATATATAACAGTATTTCATATATATACAGGGTGTAATCGTTAAGTGTTGCCAGGCCATAATTCCGTAAATATAGCAGATACCAGAAAACTTCTAGCTGATATCAAAAGTACGTTACCCAACGAGTAAAATTACACTAATAACTTTTTTTAATATAATCAGAAATATCTCAAATATTAACTTCAAACCCTTCCATACATTTAGTACGTAAACGTTCATTAAAAGAGTAGTTTAATACGAATATTTTTTTATTTAGGAATAAATGTTAGATTAATTATTTCATAAACGGTAGTATTATTATTTTATTACAATGTTTTCCTACAAATAACGAATCTCTAACAGTTTTATCTGTTATGACACCCGACGTTTTTTAAGGCCAGTCGTCATACTAAATGTATGGGAGCGTTTTAACTTAGTATTTTTAATATTACTCCATCTATTTAGAAAAAGTTATTAATGCAATTTTATTCGTTGGGTAATGCACTTTCGATATCAGTTGGAAGTTTATTGATATCTGTTATATTTACGGAATTATGGCCTTATAAGTGTGGCCACACTTAACGGTTACACCCTGTATATACAGGGTGGTCCAAACCTTGACGTCAAAAAATTTTTTTTAGATTCCTCACGTCATGAGCTATCAGAATATACCCCATGTATGTTAGCCGATCTTTTGTAGTTTTCGAGTTATGAATTTTTGAAAAAAAATTTTTGAGAAATTCTGGAATGATGAAATTTATTAATAAATAAAAACTATTAGTTTTTTTAACTAGTTTTTTTTTTGTAAAAGTATTACTCCAAATAAATCATTTACTGACAAAAAAATTAGCGTCCTCACTTTGATACAAGTAGGATAAAAAAATACAAAATTCAAAATTTTACGCTAAAACGCATCAAAATAGCATTAATGTACGTAAATAAAAGAATAGAACATATCCCAAGGAATTTTCGTATTCTAAAGACCGCCCTAGACCTTGAGCCTTCGTAAAAGCAAAAAAAAAGTGATACTTAATGATGAGGATTTTTCGGAGTAGTCGGTCAAATAAACTTAAAAAAACTTAAAATTTTAAAGTAGTAAAAAATGACTTGAATAACTACACAAATTGAGCTTTCGTGGTATTTTCTGTATTTGTTTATTGATAAGAACAAAAAAACAGACGAAATTTCACTTTATATTTAAATTAAAAATTTTGAAGTTTTTTTAAGTTTATTTGACCGACTACTCCGAAAAATCCTCATCATTACGCATAACTTTTTTTTTTGCTTTTACGAAGGTTTAAGGTCTAGGGCAGTCTTGACATTACCAAAAATCCTTGAGATATGTTTTATTTTTTTTATTTACGTACATTAATGCTATTTTGGTGCGTTTTTAACGTAAAATTTAGAATTTTTCATTTTTTATCCTACTTGTATCAAAAGAGAGAACGCTATTTTTTTTGTCAGTAAATGCTTTATTTGTTGTAATACTTTTACAAAAAGAAAATATTAAAAAAACCAAATAGTTTTACTTTTATAAAAAAAAATCTTCATTCCAAAATTTCTCAAAAAAAATTTTTCAAAAATTCATAACTCGAAAACTACAAAAAATCGGCTAACATACATGGGGTCAGTGCCGGATTTAGAAATTTGCCGCATATAGGCCATTTATATTTTGCCGCCCCTATCCACTGTGCCAATTATAATAATTTGTCAAGAAAATTACGAAAAAGGTCGAATCGTAAAAAAGCTTCGTACATTAGGCACTGGTCTCACCGCGAGCTACTAAGCTATGAACTATCGGCTATAAGCACGAACAAAAGATACGCACTCCTGCGTAAATAAAAGAGACACGGCGATACTCGCCCGGCGGTGATAGCTGATAGCTGGGCGAGTATAGCCGTGTCTCTTTTATTTACAAGAGAGTGCGAATCTTTTGATCGTGTTTATAGCCGATAGTTCATAGCTTAGTAGCTCGCGGTGAGACCAGTGCCTTAGTCGTTTAGGAACACTTGGTGTTTCATTTCACAGCCGTGTATCCGTACCTGAGCGTTCGTGGCAGGAAAAGAAATCCAGCATCCCTAATACCGCGAACTACGAAGTCCGCAAATTTCGGGCAATGAAGGCGTCATTAGAGTGACGGAGACAAATCCCCGAAATTTACGAACTTCGGTGTTCGCGGTAGCAGGCCTTCTCTTACTTTGTACAGTACGTGTACTTTTAGCTGGTATGACAGTGGAGGGATGGACGCCTAGCCAACATACAGCGACCGATACAGTGGTAGATTAGAGTTTATGCGAAGAGACTGGGGTTGTACTTTGTATGGAAATTAATGATAATATACGACTCTACCCTTAGGTAACACACAAACTCTAGATTTAGATTTAGATTAGCGGTCCTTAAATTGGGAAAATAAAGAAGTTCTAAAATAAAAAAATAAAAAATCAGTGTGAGCATTATTAAACTATTTAATAAATTTCAACTCGGTTTTTATAGTTAGTTAAAATTATTTTTAGTAACTACTACGCTCACTCGCAAACAACAAATTAATCAATGTTACAATAAAACCAGAAAACAATATTATTTGGCTTTGAAGTTATTTGATATTAATAATTATAGAAAACAACTTTTAGTCCCATCTTGTAGCCTGGTTTGGTAGCTCATAGCTGGCATCCATGTGAGAAAAATATTCCTAATTCGAAGTAGACTACAAAATGGCAATTCTGTAGTCCCCTCTTGTAGCCTGGTTTGGTAGCTGGCTTTCAATGAGAAGAATATTCCTTAATAACTTTAAAGCCAAATAATATTTACTTGTGGTTTTATTGTAATTTTGATTCGGGTCTTAATCGCGTAAAGTTACGTTTATTTTTATCCTGACATTTCGGGCATGACGTTACACCCGTGGTCGCAGGCAGACTGGCGAGAAAATGTATCAACACCTTCGAGCTGCGCAGCAGGTTTTTCGAACTACCCGCACTTGGTCTTAATTATTAGCTGTGGTAGTTCCTATATTGGGGAAACCAAACGCACCATAGCGGAAAGGGTCCAACTAATAATTCTGCTGTGGCCGAGCATTTGTTGGAATCCGGACAAAGCCACTGATCAAGCTCCATAACTCGAACGTCCTCTTAACCGAACGTATACATCATAGCCAAAAAGTACGTGAAAGTATTGAAATTAAGAAACATCGGAATTTTTATCAAAATGAGGGGCAATGATTTACAAATGTAAGCGTGGTGAAACATCCATTTCAAAGCCATTGGATGTTGTGAGTGTTGTGTGTAGGCTTAGTGACAACCCTAGCCTAGAAGTGAATAATCAAGACCAAGTGCGGGGTAGTTCGAAAAACCCGCGCAGCTCGAAGGTGTTGATACATTTTCTCGCCAATCTGCCTGCGACCACGGGTGTGATGTCATGCCTGGAACGTCAGGATAAAATTAAACTTAAGTTTACACGACTAAGACCCGTATGTCATTAAAATATCGAGTGTTAATCGTGACAGTTTAAATCAATATATTGATTGATTTGTTGTTTGCGAGTGAGCGCAGTAAAACTAATTTTAATTAACTATAAAAACCCAGTTGAAATTTATTTCATGGTTTAATTATGCACAGACTGATATTTAATTTTTTTTAGAACTTCTTCATTGTTCAAATTCAAGGACCGCTTTCTAGAGTTTGTGTGGTAAAGGTAGAGTCGCATATTGTTATTAATTTTCATACAAAGCACAACCCCTGTCTCTTCGTATAAACTCTAATCTACCACTGTATCAGTCAAAGTACGAGTATGTTGGTTAAGATTTACTTTTCCATGCTATTGAACTCTACTAATCACTTACTTTGTATGAGGCGATATATTTTTTATAGATATTTCGATGTTGGTACTATGTTACTGACAGACAGTTCATAGTAATGGTTGGTAGACTCGGTCGTTCCCTTCCACCCTGTTTAATTCTGCCGCCACGGCAGAAGTTTAAGAGAGTTCGCTTCTGATCTGCCGTTTATAAAATCTGCCAAATCAATTTTGACTCATTATTTTTTTTCCGCCAAATCTGCCGCCCCTAAAATCTGCCGCTCTAGGCCATGGCCTACTTGGCCTACTGGTAAATCCGGCACTGCATGGGGTATATTCCGATAGCCCATGACGTAGGGAACCTAAAAAAATTTTTTTGACGTCAAGGTTTGGACCAACCTGTATAAACTGTTATTTAGAATATATTCTGTCGACTGTGACAGCTTTTATCAAGCTGTAAGCACGCTCTCGAGCTCTCAGACCTGAATAGCATCAGCAGTTATTAATTCTGTACCTAATGGATTTTATATCTAATTTGATTTAAGTGTGGTTAGTGGTAAGTTTTATTATTTAATACCATTCTCCCTGTACTGAGCAGGGTCTGGGCTGTTCGTGCAAAAAGAGCCATTTATTTATTAACACTAACACGTTAACACTTCTGAAATTTGGTACAGCGTTAAAACAATCAAGGCATGAAGCAACACAAAAAATTGCATTTTTGAATTAAACGTGACTTGACCCACAAACATGTTTGGTTGGTTCCCGCTTAAGCGGTTTTTACTTTCCCAACTTTGCCATTCGTTTTGATTTGAACCTTTTGGCTTTACTTCATCACACACGAGCATAGTCGTTTAAGTCAATTGAACTTCAACAAAAAAGTGCCACCACAGGTATTTGAAGCATTTAGCCTCCATTTAAAATAAAAGAAGCATGTCGCTAGAACCATTTAGCTCTTCCCAATTTTTTAGGGCATGGGTCGCTTCAACCAAATACGTAAAACCCTAAACCATAAAATGTATGTTACTTAAGCATTTTGAACCTCTTTATAGATGAGAATGTCGATTGAAATAGAATATTTGTTTGACCTGTGTCATTTAAATCCTTATAATAAAATCATAATGCATCATATCAGTGTAGCTTAAATCATCAAAAACTTATATGAGAAACTTTTGACTCGGCGGTACAATTACACTCTTGCCGCCGTCGGTGCTTTTTGAGCCGCTCGCCTATAACTACCGCCGCCCCCCGCGCGGGCGCGTCAATCACTTGTAGTCTGTGCCGGTAGGCGCATGTGCCGTAGTGATTTGTGTGTGATACTGAAATCGTGTATTTCACATTATGAAATAATTTAATTATTTTCATTGTTATTTCTTGATTATTTAATAATAATTAAAGTTTAAGTCTAAATACTTACTTACGTATTTCTGCCGCTACGATTGTAAAAAAAAATTGACTACAGATGTAATAAAAATTAACATTAAAAAATGTAACGTAACTATTTATTTATTTAAACTTTATTGCACAAAAGTAAAACTTAAAGTACAACAGGCGGACTTAATGCCATGAGGCATTCTCTACCAGTCAACCTTGGGGCAAAGCAGAGAAAATTGTAGGCGGCGCAACTATATAAATATAAACCAAATCTGTGTATAATAAATTAATTAAAAAGCAATTACAAAATCGTACATATACATATATACATACATTATAAAATACTCTAATATATTTATATAAATATCATACATATATACATGTCGGAGATATGAGTTACTAAATCTAGAAAACGATAAGCAATGTTTTGCTTGGAGTGGTCTTTGCTTGGTCCATGCAGGTTTGCAGGTAGATGATACCAACCTATGAACAGGTGGCTGGTGACCTGACAGTATAAAAGGTCACTACTGCAGTGTTCATCAATTCATTCCCGTGTTAGACATAGAACGATTCACTTTTGTCTTGTTATGTGAAGGGTTTACATTCTTACGAAGGAAGTTATTTCTATGGGGTATGCATCCTATGCATGGACGCAAGCTTAGAACTCTCCAGTCGTTTTCTACTACTGCGTAGATGCGTAGATACAAGATTCTGTAACGAGTAACAAGTAGCTAGGCCTCTTAGCTCGGCTGTCATTAGGGTTCCCGATATCAGCAAGTGGGATAAAGAATCAAGGCTCACGTAACAGTGAGTACTGGTATTGCATCATATGTAAACGGTAAGGTTTAAAATCGACAACAGTTGGTAAGGTAATGATTGTTCACTATGTTTGCAGTTAAGTTTGATTTGAGTCGTGATTTAGAAAACTGCTTTCTCTTTTTTTGTGATTACTGTTGTAAGAAAACGTGTGGGTAGGTATCCTACCCAAATGGAAAAAAAAAGAAATAAAAACAGTAATTCTAGTGATTTCAAAGTATATCATGACCCATACTTATTACTTACTTAGTTGTGAAATACTAGCAGTACCAAAATATGGGCAGGTAGCCCTTTGTTTTGTTTTGTTTTCGAGTCTACCAAAAATTAATTTGTGATAGTGATAAACATTTTCAATCCATGCCTTGTGTTAAAAGTTTTCTATGCGTGTGAAATTACCGTTACAGATGTTCAACTTCAAGATCAACAAGCTCACTGTCATAGTAGTCTACAGTTTCATCCATGATGAATATGCTGGGACGATGAAACGAGCGCAATTTCTTGCGATACCTATGTCCAAGAAATTAAGAATTGAAGACGCCAACTCTATGGTTATTTTGGAGTAACGGAAATTAAAGGACAGGTTTCTTTCCAATCGTTTTAATGAAAAATTAGAAGCAGTAGTTTAAAGAACTAACGGTTGACATTTCTGTTTGTAACGTTAAGTTTTTGTGTTTTTAATACGTTTTATTATTTGCGAGATTAATTTGATTATAGTAAAGTGAAGCACAATCTTATTTTGATGTCGAGTATAAGATGAGGTCAGTGTCTAACCTCAAACTTTAGGTACTTAGTGTTATGATTAGGTCTAGCATTCCAATTATCTCAACATCTGTTCAAAACTGCTTATTGCTAGTCTACTTGAAAAAAAAAGGAAATCAGTCGGCTTTGACTTTACTTTGTTTTTGTGATAAAAATGATATCGTACAATTTGATGATTACAGTTCAACATGGTGAGTCAGAACGAGCTGCCGGCCTGCAAGTTGTTGATGTCATGCCCGGTGGCGTAGCAGGTGTCGCTACTGCCTACCGTGAACACGTGGTGCAGCACGTGGTGTGGACACGTTGTTAATCCGCTGAGCAGTTCACATTTTTGTTGGGCTATTTGAGGTCTGAGCTAATTGGTGAAACTAATGTTGTTGTAGCCATCGAGGGTTTATTCCCTTTCGATTCTATAGAGTTGAAAAAAAATTGGAGGAAGAAATGCAAAATTGAAACTAAATTAGACATCAATGTTACAGTTACGCAAGTTTAAAATAAACAAGTTTTATTAAACGCATTGAGATCGGTTATAATAATTTCTGAAGGATGATGATGATGGTCATGATGGTGGTCATGATGATGGTCATGATGGTGGTCATGATGATGGTCATGATGATGGTCATGATGGTGGTCATGATGGTGGTCATGATGATGGTCATGATGGTGGTCATGATGGTGGTCATGATGATGGTCATGATGGTGGTCATGATGATGGTCATGATGATGGTCATGATGGTGATCATTGTAGTGATCGTGGTGATGATCATGATGGTGGTTATGGTGATGATCATGTTAGTGGTCATGATGATGATGGTGGTGATAGTCATTTCTCATTATGTGGGCTGTCCATAGTTTCAATTTGACTACTTTAGTTTAATTAAAGTTGTGGATTATAATTATTGGAATTAGTCATTTAGTTTGCAATCGTAGAATGAAACATTTTACATTCAGTTTGGTTACCTTTTCTCAGACTGCATACACCATTTTATCATTCGTAATCGTAGGTGTAAAATCGGATCTATTTTTCCGTCTCCGTGCGGCCACGATTGTGGGTGGCATGCGTTTGGTTTGATGGTGTAATCGGTCGATGTGTTTTTGGTTTGGTTACCGGATGGAGGTAGACCAATTTTGTTGTTGCTGGATGGAAGCAACTGTGGTTTTGGTTACCGGATGGAGGTAGACCAACTTTAGAGTACTGTAACCCATTTGTTGGTTTGTTGAAGTGTTTCATTTGACTTTTGTAGAACTATATCTGTTACTGGCTAGTAAAGTAGTAAGTACATAGACTGACTAGTCTATTCGAATGTTAATGAAGTTGATTTTAATTCCCTGGGTTGATTAAACGAGTACCTAAATAATTTTTAAATTTAATGAATTCAAATCATCACTCATGTGAGCTTTCAATGGACCGACAGCAAGTCCGAGGGATTGAGCGTGATCTAATAATCGCATCGGAAGTTCCGAAGCATGTAAAAGGTGCACGTGGACTGCTTTTTATGTGCAGTATACTCTTTGCGAGGAGTAGCACTTACGCGGCTGAGATGGTTAACTTCTGATAGGTTATTGGATCCTAACAATCCGATGGACTGAAATGAAATCGGATGGTTATGATGGTTACCTGGTTGAGTAATTTACGTTTTTGTTTAAGTCGAGAGGTTGACTAATTTGAATCATTCATTAATTGAGATCATTTTGGTAATGCCACAAAATAAGTTATTGTTGTTAAACGGGATGAGGTGACTATGTCACAATGTGAGTTTCCGATACACATAAACGTGACTTGTGTTTCCTTAATTTTGATTTTACTGGTAACTGAAACTGAGCTGGTGGCACTATCAAAATTGTCTAACAAATTGAAGTTCATAAATGATTGAATACAGATAACATTTTGTTGTTAATGAAAATGCTAGAAAGCCAAGTACCACGTGAAGTAGATGAAGATTGTTGTGGCATGAAGGATGAGGTTCTCAGTTCGGTTGGTCGACCGTACCAGAGGCTTGATCGTAGCCGTAGCCCGTTAGAAGTCGGTGTCTACCTTTGAGTAGTCCGTGGGTACGCGGTGCGCGATAAGCTCTGGCGGAGGTCGGGTCTTGTAGAGACCGTAGAGTCAGGGTTGACTCGGCGATCCCTTGGGGATGCGCGTAGTGTGTGGTTATGTGATAACCAATAGGCCACGAATGAGAGACCTGCTTCCGAAAGTTTGCCGTCATGTGTTTTACGTAAAAGGTGGCTATGAAAGCCAGGTGGTACTTGTCTGGTCATGCATTTAAATTGGTGGTAATGAATTGACTTTAAGTGATCCTAAATTCAGTTGCAAAGAATAAAATTATTTTCCTTGAGTTGAGTTGATTTTACGTAGACAGATAATTTGGTCAGGAGTAACCGAGTGGTGACAAAAATTACTGATGTACGTGTTTGTTTCAGATACAAGCGAGGACGCTTGTCTTGTCAGTATGGCCGTGTCGGAGATATGAGTTACTAAATCTAGAAAACGATAAGCAATGTTTTGCTTGGAGTGGTCTTTGCTTGGTCCATGCAGGTTTGCAGGTAGATGATACCAACCTATGAACAGGTGGCTGGTGACCTGACAGTATAAAAGGTCACTACTGCAGTGTTCATCAATTCATTCCCGTGTTAGACATAGAACGATTCACTTTTGTCTTGTTATGTGAAGGGTTTACATTCTTACGAAGGAAGTTATTTCTATGGGGTATGCATCCTATGCATGGACGCAAGCTTAGAACTCTCCATTCGTTTTCTACTACTGCGTAGATGCGTAGATACAAGATTCTGTAACGAGTAACAAGTAGCTAGGCCTCTTAGCTCGGCTGTCATTAGGGTTCCCGATATACATATAATATAATAATATAACTTGCTCATGAAGGAGATACCAATTAGTTATTCTTAGAGCAACCAGCAAAGAAATTACGCACGGATTTTTTAAAAGCGTACTTGTTGGATAATTTCCTGATGCTAGGGGGAAGACCGTTCCACAGACGAGCCACCCGGACGGAAAACGAATCAGAGACAAAGCCAGTTCGATGGAGAGGGATAGACAGAGAAAGATTGCCAGTAGAGCGAAAATGACGAACGATGGATGCACCATAAAAGTGAAAGAAAGATTTTAAATAGGCAGGGGAGTTTGGATCATAAAGAATGGAGTGGAGAGCGCAAAGCATGCGTACATTACGACGTTCGCGTATGGGGAGCCAACCGAGCTGAGATCGAAATGAGGACACGTGGTCATATTTTCGGAGACAGAAAATAAATCTAATGCAGTTATTAATTAGTCGTTCCAACTTATCCAAAAGTTCTTCCGTCAAGTCCGGGTAACACACATCACCATAATCGATAATGGGAAATATCAGGGTATTTATTAATAACAATTTAGTTTTAACGGGCAAAAAGTTTCTTAGCTTGTTTAGCGCATGGAGAGTGTACGTAACCTTTCGGCTAATCTCCGCTACCTGTGGTCTCCAACTTAAAGTACAATCCAACTGCACCCCCAAATCCTTAACACTCTGGCTAAAAGGAATAGGAATCCCATTGAAGTGCACGGGCCTAGTAGTGTCAAAGTCTAACTTAGCCAGTTGTCGAGAGCTGCCGATGACAATGGCTTGGCATTTGCCAGGGTTCACAAACAAACCAAACCTTTCCGACCACTGCTGGATGTGTGACAGATCGCGATTCAACCTATCAACGGCGAGTTCAATGTCGGTAATCCTGCACTGGTCGTACAGCTGTAGGTCATCAGCATACAAATGGTATGCGCAGCGAAATTCGGGAGTAATAAAGTTTATGAAAGTGGAAAAGAGAAGAGGGGAGAGAATACCACCCTGAGGTACACCAGCAGCCAGGTCACACCAGTCCGACAAGGTCCGGTCTACACGAACTGCCTGCTGTCGGCCCCCAAGGTAGGAAGCGAACCAGTTAACGGCTAAAGGAGACATATTTATGTGTTTAAGAAGTGCAAGGAGAATCTCATGATCAACAGTGTTAAACGCGTTTGAGAAGTCAATCAAGACAAGTACTGTGACCAATTGACTCTCCATGCCACGTCTGATATCATCAGTGACCTTTATAAGCGCAGTGGATGTACTATGGCAAGGTCGGAAACCGGACTGAAACGGGCTCAGCAGTTTGTGGAAATATATAAAGTCAGAGAGTTGTCTGTGAGCAACCGCTTCAGCGATCTTCGACAAGAATGGGAGAATTGAGATAGGTCGGAAATTACTAAGACAAGTGGGGTTACTTATTTACTATCAAGCGTAGTAATAAATTAATTAAAGATGTTAGGCAAAAAGAGCATTTTTTTCCAATAAAATCCGCAATTTTTCTAAGACTGATTCTGCCAAATAACTATCTAATTATGTTATTAGAAGCAAATATTTTTCTTTATATAGCAATAAAAATTGAGAAAAACGATTTTCATTCATTTTGTTTTCTTTAGACCTGCAGAGTAATTATACCTTTGTCTCTAAATATCCGAGCTTCAACCACCATGTTTAATCATATTCATATAATTCCTGAGATTTAAGCAATCCGTTTTTCAATGAGTGTGTGTCATTAAGTCAATTAGAATCGCCACTTATTTCCATTAAAGAATCGCTTAAACTGTTTAGCCTTACCCCGTTGTATAGTAAAAATAGCGCTTAGCTCATTTAGCCTTCTTTTTAAAACAGTATTAGCCTTTCTCTCATTTTTAGCAGATTTGTCTTAAGCGACCTTTATTTCGAGACATAATAAACTAATTTTATCAAGGTTGGAACCAAAGTATGCGCCTTTATATCTTGAATATTTGATGGCAGTTGCGTTACAATATACCTGTTACTTTTTTTGTAGCGATTTTTTTTCTAAAAAATAAAACTTTAAACGGCTCTTCTGTAAAGTTCATAAAATGTCGGTTAAGTCAATTAGCCTTTCTACCGTCGATATTTGCCTATACCAAAATACCTGAGTTCGTATTTGTGCAGTCCGTCCGTAGCGATTAGAAAACTGCTTAATTTTTAATCAAGGAAACATCAGTTTACAACAGAAAACGTGTACTTTTAGGTTAGAAAGTTGTTTACTAGATAAGACAAGTAAGGATGAATGGACCGTAGATTTCCATAGAAAACTAGTTACATTTTTAACTCCATTACAATGGCAAACAAGCATGCTGCCTGTTGGTAAAAAATGTGTGTTCCGTTTAAGTATAAGTAAGTTCAGTATTTTATCGACTTTTGAACCATAGACAAAGGTTACGCCCCAACTAAAATATTCTAGTAGGTGGCCGTAAAAGTTTCCCCTTTAAAGGAAAACCGTAGTTTGAAGTCGTTTCCATATGCATTACTCTTTTTTACTGCCACTAAATATGGGCTAGGAAGTCACGCCAATATTTTATTAAAACACTTAAGACAAGGATACGTATTATACGTAATAGGACAAGTACGTACTAGTAGTACTAGTAGGACTTTAAAATGTAATAATACAGTCGGCCGCTATGCAGTCAATCCTGACACCTGTCATTAACATTACGTGTCAAAAAGTAACATTTTTTTTATTTGAAATGGGCTTACTCATGGCCACAGACTAGCCAAGGGCAGAGACGTGGCCTACGATGGAGTGAGTTTGCCCAGAAGGTGCCTATTCACCCTTGACTTGAAGGTTGCCGGGTTATATGATCTCGGAAATATAGACGCCGGCAGGGAATTCCACACATAAGGAAAGAAGACGCAAAGCGCTTCGTACGAATAAATGGAATATCTACCAAGTAAGGATGGAACCCGGCCGTGCGTCTAGAATTTCGATAGTAAAATGGGGATGGCGGAATAAGCTCAGGAACATGAACATTGTTGACAGATAGTGTATTGAGCTGACAGCTGTCTGGATTGACATCATAGTGACCGAAAACTGTAATAACAATAATAACGCATCTGTCAACTAAATGCCAACGAAAGCTGAGCACGTGGCTTCAATCCCCACCACAGAGGCTGGTGAACTATACCTGCCGAAAAACAATCTGGAGCCTAAACCACAAAACTTTACAAGCGTACAATTCTACAAAATTGACAACTTTTTGTATGGGAATTTATACAATTTTGTAGAATTGTACACTTGTAGAGTTTTATGGGATAGGCCACTCGCGACTGAAGGCGTCTTGCTATCTACGTTACACTTATTACTTCCAGGTCAGAGTGAGAGCAATATGCCCTCAGTCGCCAAATAGTTTTGCGGCAAGTATAATGTTAGGTTTATTAAATCAAGAAAATATTTTACAAATTATAAATATTAGATGTCATATACGAAAGACTGAGTGGCCGAGCGCTACAGGGATCAGCCGCGAAAGCTAAGTACTTGAGTTCGATTCCCACCTCGGACGTTGGTGATATTGGTATTTTTTCTTTGGAAGGTATATGATATCTAATATTTATATTGTAAATAGTATAAAAAAGTGTGACGAAAAAAAACACAAATGGCAATACCCTGTGTAATAAATAATAAATAATTGGATTTGTGTTTAAATAGAATTCACTTATTTTTTGGCTGCCACAGAGACCGTGTACAAAGAGCAAACATTCATAAGACCGCTATAAAAATAACTACCCTTACCGCACCCCACTATCGCTTAACTTGTGACACGTAGACTAATGGCACTAATATAATAACGCTATCTACGGAAATAAACTTTGCTCCAGGACTCTTATCGATACCTTTTCTCGCCTCCATACTCTTACCACGAAGTCTTGTCATCAGTGTTGCTACTGCAAAAAGTTTAGCGATAATGCACGACCATGAAAGGGCCGGTCCGATATATATTACCTTTGTTTGCTGTGTTGTCTTTCATTTTGAATGTAATTATTTTTATTTATTTGTATTGTGCTGTGTTACCTGCCGTGAAACTGTTCACGGGATGGCCTCACCGGAAGACCAGCGCTGGCACTCGCTAGCAACATGCTGAGATGAGGCCATTTCGTAGCGTTTTTATTTGTATGATATTAATTTTTTCGTTTCTGTATTTTGTGTGTGCTACGAATAAAGTTATTTCTATTTCTAAGATCGACATTGCATCACATTGAACTGAAACATAAGTTATTATGCAAATGTTGTTGAAAAGATGTGTACCGCTAAGTTTCTTGCCGGTCTCCAAATTGGGATAGCTTCCTAACAATGCAATCATACAAACGAAGGAATTTCTTCTCCGGTCAGAGGTGTAGGGATAGAACCGGCCTAGATAATTTATTTTTGTTTGTTGTCTCAATTTTAAAATACTTGTAATGAATAAATAGCTTAATATGCTAATTGAATATAAATATCCACCCATAAAATGTATGGTCTGTGATTTAGTTTATTTTTTTAGGTAGATTTGTACTTATTTTCTTACTTTGATGGAGGTAGAACTACCAAATCTCCTCCATTGTCAGTCACCCGTTGACCAAGAACCCTGTAAAGTGTTCGAAACGTCAGGATGTAATTAAATCTAATTTATATGCGCGATATAAGATTTTCAAATAGTTTTATTTCATGAGTAACCAACGCGGTAACCGAAGAAAATATTATAAGTGAGAACTTATAGTAAAGTTGGAAGACTCTTATCGACAATTTCTGTCACCCTCCGGTACGAGTTATGCAACATAGTTCTCAAATAGTTTCTGCTAGATAAAAATGTCTGTTTGATAATAATCGGTTCTGCTTGAAACCTCTCTACATATATTAAATAAAATAATATTTTGGGACATCTTCACACACTGGACTCGCAAACCTAGTCCCACGGTAAGCTCAATTAAGGCTTGTGATGTGGGTATCAAGCGACGATATACCTCAGATAGATATAGATACATATAGATACTTAAATACATAGACATTCATGCCTAAGGAACAAATATTTGTGATAAATATTCCCTTAAAATAGACTGAATCCGGCAAACTTCATACGGAATCTTCAACTTGAAATGTGGTCAGAATTCCGCTGTTATAATTTTTCCCCTTCCCCATGGGACATTGTATTTTAGTGTTAAATATGTCTCACGTCATGATAGTTTAAATTCAAAGATGTCCGGATAGCCACGTTTTGTCATGTACTCTAAAAATATTTATCTACGTCCATATCATAATTTCCCTATTATATATTCAGAAGCCGTAATGTAATGACCTATATTAAGAAACCGGTGTATACGGCTATCACAATGTCAACATCAAAGTACAGTGCATCATAATGTTAACATTACAACGTCAACTTTTTTTCATTAAATATTTATTGTAGTATATTCTTACAAATTGAGTGATTTCAAGGTAAACAAGGTAAACAAAGATAAATTGTCATTCTTAACTTATGTTATGGAGGTAGATAAAGTTATGTATGTAACTGTACATAATTAGGCATTAAACATTCGTGTGATCTTATCATGAAACTCGCCTAGGGCTGGTTTCATAAAACCACACTCATTTTAATGCCTCTTATTATGCGCCAGCCACATAAATAACTAGTAAGAGAGCTAGCCGCTATCAAAGTCAAGCAGCCTGGCAATCGTTTGCAATACTTCAAATAGAATAGGTACGTCACATCCAGCAAATGGCAAATATTAGTGGATGCGCGGATATCGGCTCATTCGAGGCGGTTCGTCATCTCGACGCGATAAGAAATGAAACGTTTCTCCCCCATAGCCGGATTCTGTGTGCTTTGCTATATCATACTGGCTGGTAAAATGAAGAACAAGCTTGTAAAATAATCCAGATTAGCAAGCTGAAGTGGCAATGAGCAGGCCACATTGCACACAGAGCAGATGGTCGGTGGGGTCAAAGAGTGCTCGAGTGGAGACCACGGTTAGGCAAACGCAGCAGACGTCCACCCACAAGATGGACAGACGACCTTATAAAGGTCGCCGGGACACGCTGGATGCAGGTCGCATCTAACCGGTACATGTGGAGGCCCAGAGGGGAGGCCTATGTTCAGCAGTGGACGTCTTATGGCTGAGATGATGATCATTATATTTTACTTATGTTAACTTGTGAACTGATAAAATTTAGAGTATAATACAACAACCAACTATTTAACGTTCTTATGGAATTAAATCTAGTTGCATAAAATTACCTCTGCCCATTTATTGTGTTTTTATTTACTAGGGTTCCTATTATGTTTTTGTTTTAGTTTGTAAAATGTGACATTAGGAGGAGTAGAAGGTTTCTACTATTAAGCTAGAAATATACACAGAAACAAAGTCAGTCAAATCAAATCCTTTCCGCTGATTTCATCATTTGTATAGTTATATAACTTCGACTAACCAATTTCCCATATCTTATCAATCTATATTTAGAAACATACCAACAATTCTAATAAAAATGGAATCGCAGGCTTTTAGCGTTTAGAATTTAAGTATAAATGCGCAAACATTTCTTAGTTGCATTTACCTCAAAACTGACCAGTAGACTTAGCACAGGATTAGTGCGACAGTATGTCGCCGCGAGATGGACTATCCATCCCACTTTTATTCATGTAGTTAGTATAAGATGGAAATCTATCTCGCAGCGACATACTGATATACCAATCATGTGCTAAGCTAAGCATACTGATCAGCTTCCGTAGCCTAGTTGGTAGACCCTGCCTACGAAGCCGGAGGTTCCGGGTTCGAATCCCGGCGAGGGCATTATTTGTGTATTATTCAATATATCGTCGCTTGGTACCCACATCACAAGCCTTAACTGAGCTTACCGTGGGACTAGGTCGATTTGTGTAAGATGTCCCAAGATATTACTTTATTTACTGATGTCATATTTATACTGTAATTTTGCTAGCGTGTCGAGGCGACCGTGTGTCCCAATATGAAGGGTAGATCCATTAACTTTATTTGCCGACATTTCCCCAAACTAAAGGAGGTCGGATATCGGCAGATTGGAATGATGTATTGTTGCCAGATTTCATTTGGTGGGCAAGCATCGTTGATTTGTGATTTCTGCGGTTGGTGACAGATGTCGTTACTTGATTAGATTAAATGTTTATTTGTGTTTGTAGTTGTGGGAACTAAAACAATTCATTTTCTTTGGGTCTTCAGTAAAATTAATAAGTATTGTTGAACACTTCTATCTAATACACACGAATAATGACTGTATCTCAGTTCTACGAGCAGAAATGGCTGTAAATTACTCATATTCTAACAACAAACTACGTAAACTTACATTAAGTATCGTCCTGACGTTTCGAGCATGACATTACACCCGTGGTCGTAGGTAGTAGACTCAATTAAAATACAAGGTACCCACGAGGAAGGGGCAAGGTTTTAACATTGTAGTACTGACTTTAAAACGACGCGAAAAGAAGCGCGGAATATTTATTTATGTGATAAACGCCAAAACAAATTACAGTACAGTACTAGTCTTACCCTGTTCTTGAGTTTAATATTCAAAACCAATGAAATTGATGTACCATAATGTAACATTATCGCTAAACATATATGTAGGTACATATGTAACATTTACTATCTTTATCATGTTTTAAGCATTAATTCAAAGTGAACAATGGTTAACAGTTTATCTTATCTTATTGGTGGTGCCCTTACGGATACACTTCGACCCATTGGGATCTTTTGTGTAATTGCCCCCTGTTTCGCTTACCCCAGGGATTGTTCTATCAACTCAATATGTTTGAGGATGGACCCTAGCGGTAGCGTTTATCCGGTATAGGGGGGGATAGCCGGTTCCGAAGTCTTTCATCCTTTGTCTAGCGAGGGCATGACATTCGCACATCAAATGTTCTATTGTCTCCTCTTCTTCGCCACACATTCTACAGAATCTACAGTCTATGCTGTTAGAAAGACCCATTTTGGCCAAAAGAGTTTTGACCCCAAAGTGTCCCGTAAACACCCCCGTTATGAGTTTGAGTTGTCTTTTGCTATATTTCCAAAGCATTTTGCTCCAGCCCGAGTATACTTAGAAATAGAAATAGAAATAGCTTTATTCGTAACATACACAAAAAACCACAATATATAACAGCGAAAAATAATTTTACAAATAAAAGCGTGTATGCTACGAAATGGCCTCATCTCAGCATGTTACTTCGTGCATAAAGAGCTTTGAATGCCTGAGCCCCGTCAGATTGTTCCACTCTTCCTGGTGCTTCCATCTAACTCGCTCTTTCATGGCTGTTTTATGCTGCTTTTATGTGCTTTGCAGTTAATGGCCACCATGCCCAGACTGCCGTATAGTTAACAGTTTAAATTTTATTTCTCAATTTTTTTGTTAGATACAAGCAAGAAATGAAACACTTGATATAGTTTTGATTAGTTTTCAAGCGAACGAAAGTTTGCCACAAAAGAAACACCTCTAGAATCCAGCAGCAGCAAGTTTGTAAAGTCTCACAACAGGATTCCAAATCGCCGCTTACTTACCCAACCTCGTATCTGCAATAATAACTTGATAGAAAAAACATCCGTATTCAAAGTGAAAGAAAGGTTACATTTCCGTGAATTGATTGCTCCAAAATCGGAGGTTAGTTAAGTATGGCGACGAAATGTTCCGATAGCACTCTTTCGAAGGGGGTAAGTGTTCACAAAGTAGCTATTTTATCAGTATGAACTTTACGTGGACTATACCTATCTGACAGCCAGGGTATCTGAGGCGTTAGTATCCTTACCTATTGTATAAATAAAAAATAAATAAATATAAATATCTTGGGACATCTTACACAATTCGACCTAGTCCTACGGTAAGCTCAATTGTAGCTTGTGATGTGGGTACCAGGCGACGATATATATAATAGGTAGATACATATATATAGATACTTATATACCAGAGAGAATACTAACTCGAGTCATTAAAAGCCCTCCTACGGCGTCGGGCTTCGTTAGAGTGTTAACTCTCGTTAATAATTCCGTACTTACCTCCCTTGATGCACATTGCACAATGTACTAACTAATCCTTCGGTCTGCTTGTCCATCTATTGCAGCGATGAGCCTAAATTACCGCGCCTTCTAAGGGAATAAAAAATACACGACTTTTAAAAGATCCGCCTTTTAGAAGTTCATTTGGAAAGTTTTTAAATATCCACTAAAGGTTTTATTAAAGCATTATATTACGAAGAGATCGTAAATTACATGTGGTGCGGAAACAACGCTGTGGGCGTGAGAGGATTTAGTATTACATTATACATGGTGTTATTTTATTTGCGTTTAATTTGAGAGAACTTATTCAGGTCAAATATAATTAATTTCTCTAAGTAACTAGTGCCTTAACTCTTGAGTTTATTAAAAAAGTTTGCAAACTTTATTAAATCCTAATGTTACTTA
>JALPQI010015824.1:0-33584 GCA_025490895.1 Thaumatotibia leucotreta | reverse complement strand
TAATGTTGGAAGACAGACATTCTTTTGTAAAATAATAGTGATGGCCACAGCTGGTAACTACAGTCACTGAAAGCAAGGGAGTGGCTATGCAACTATGCATGCCACCCCAGTTAAGAGATTTGCCGGCTTACATTAACAGCCTGTATACCTACAGTTAGTCAGAACAGTCAATCCTATTGTAATGCACTCGTGCAAATAAACGATTCGTTCAAGCTAGTGCCACAGTCGATACTCGATACAGTTTCCCCACGACACCAACTCTTAGTAAGGGAACTAGGGAAGGCCACTGTTGTACTTAACGTATGAGCTTCATGCAATATTCACAGGGCTCTTGTGATTTCGGCAACAGATTATTACTGGACCTTATCTAGCCGGCATAAAGACCACGATTGGTCAGAGAATTGTGTCCGTGATTGTAAGATTGTAGGCGGTCGTAACAGATTGTAATTTTGGGGTAAATTGGACGGAGACATCGCTGCGACGGATAATGTATCTGTTAGATGGCAACTTGCTCTCAATAAATAATTAATGTGTATAATGTCCTTTATTAGGAACCTGTAAATATAAAGATTTTTTGAGATATTATGATTGACTAATAGAGGACTTATAATTTAACAATTTGTATGATTTCCTGATGACCATTTAGACTTTTAGTATTGTATTGGCATTGGCACTACGTAAAAATTATATTGTACCAGAAGACATTTCAATAAGTTCAATTACATAACATTTGTCAGCCTCCGTAGCCTAGTTGGTAGTGACCCTGCCTACGAAGCTGGATGTTCCGGGTTCGAATCCCGCCGAGGGCATTATTTGTGTATTTATTTATCACAAATATTTGTTCCTTGGTCATGGCTGTCTATGTATTTAAGTATCTGTATGTATCTATCTATTATATACAGGGTGGGCCCTGTAACTAAAGCAAAAAATCAAATGGAAGACTCCTCTGACTGCCTCTAGTTATTCGCAAAAGGTCCCAGTGTTTTAAAGTTATCCATTAAGGAGAAACAGTATGTTAAAGTTACGACCTATGAGTGATGTATCTAGGTATCACAACATTGTACCTTATTAATGATTAAACATATTGGTAGTTCAGTGGACATAAAACTAAATGAGCTAAAAAGTTTTTTTGAACTCATGGTTTTTTAACTGGTTTACCAAAAAAATATTTTTTTTTTTGTGTTACACCGATTTAACTTTTTTGGTATAAGTCGACTGCAGTAAAAGTACATAAAAAAAAAGAAAAAAAAAATTTTTTTTTTCAAAAAAAAATTTTTCTTTTAAGTTTTATTTATTAAATTATGACTATTTATTGGGTTATTAGTGTACCGTTTCATTTTTTGCTTTAGTTACAGGGCCCACCCTGTATATCGTCGCTTGGTACCCACATCACAAGCCTTCATTGAGCTTACCGTGGGACTAGGTCGATTTGTGTAAGATGTCCCCAGATATGTATTTATTTATTTTATTTATTATAACAAGTCGTCTGCAATCGGATATCGTTATTAATCCGATTTCTGTACTTAACATTTATGTCTTTCCTAATTGAGAAAAAAGACAAATACCAGTACATAGACGAAACGTAGGTTTTCGCGGTATGCACTGTCTTTGCTTTTCCAATAGGCATGATGACTGGCAAGTCAAATCAGCATCTTTTTTCGAACTGTCAAAACGATCAAAACTATGAAATTTTATATGAAATACTCAAAAGTGACGTCACGTTTGAGTACTCTGCCAAATGACCTACTCTTTTAAGTACTTTTCCATTTATTAATAATATAATATAATATATCTTGGGACATCTTACACAAATCAACCTAGTCCCACGGAAAGCTCAATTAAGGCTTGTGTTGTGGGTACCAGGCGACGATATATATAATAGATAGATACGTATAGATACTTAGATACAAACACAGCCATGACCAAGGAACAAACATTTGTGATAAATAAATACACAAAGAATGCCCTCGTCGGGATTCGAACCCGGAACCTCCAGCTTCGTAGGCAGGGTCACTACCAACTAGGCTACGGAGGCTGACAAATTAGCTGATTAAATAGAAGTTCTATACAAAAATTACTGCAATCTACATCTTAGTAATAATACTTCGTGATTATGTCGTGCATAATGTTAAATAATTTGTTTTCACTATTGCGAGTGCCTATTATTCCTTTATTCCCGTGGATGTCGTAAGTGTCGACAGGGGATTGAACTGCAATCATAAAGTTTTTGAATATTGATGATTGGCCGCAGCGTCACCATACTGGAGACGCTACTGCGATCGCCAAACCGCTTGCCCAGTTTGGAGATTATTTAGATGGGCAATTACCTCCTAAGGCCATGTCTTATACGCATAGGTGTCAAAGCCTACGTCCTGAAGACGACTGAGGTGGGCTTATGATGTGATTCCTTTCATTGTAATGACAGGCAGATGCTCAAAATGTACATCATCTACCTATCTCAGTCCACAGCTGAACGTTGGCCTCTCCTATCAACTACTTGTGTAGACGCATTAGAAGGTAAAAGCCCATAATCGGTAAACGGATTGGCAATCGCACTAGTATGACGACGTTGCTGCCCATCAACAATCTTCTATCAAAGTACGGTTACTGACACTTAAATCACTTAGTCGTCTTACGACACCCGCGGGAAGAGTTGAGTACTTCCGTCACCACACGTCCAAAATGTACTGTTGTTAAATTGAAAGAAGAAAGAAAGAAAATTTACTTTATTAGCACAATACAACTTATAATAGGTAACTATAAATAACAACATATGAAAACAGATTGCGCTAAATGGGCTGCACTCAGCTTTGGTGTCACGAAATGAGCCACAGGCTCGCTTCGCGACGCTGATTTTCAGTGAAACCCAAATTGATATCTAATTCTGCCTTAATTTTCAAAGTGCTGGATGAAGGAAGTGACCTGTGTGTCTGTTTGTTCCAGATGTAGGTTACGACTACGTGGTGGACCAGCAGCCCATCGGCAAGCTGCTGTTCCGGCAGTTCTGCGAGCGCACCAAGCCCGACTACCACAAGTACAACAGCTTCCTCGATGCGGTAAGACAACGCCACATATATACAGAGTGTTTAGTTCTGCGAGCGCACCAAGCCCGACTACCACAAGTACAACAGCTTCCTCGATGCGGTAAGACAACGCCACATATATACAGAGTGTTTAGTTCTGCGAGCGCACCAAGCCCGACTACCACAAGTACAACAGCTTCCTCGATGCGGTAAGACAACGCCACATATATACAGAGTGTTTAGTTCTGCGAGCGCACCAAGCCCGACTACCACAAGTACAACAGCTTCCTCGATGCGGTAAGACAACGCCACATATATACAGAGTGTTTAGTTCTGCGAGCGCACCAAGCCCGACTACCACAAGTACAACAGCTTCCTCGATGCGGTAAGACAACGCCACATATATACAGAGTGTTTAGTTCTGCGAGCGCACCAAGCCCGACTACCACAAGTACAACAGCTTCCTCGATGCGGTAAGACAACGCCACATATATACAGAGTGTTTAGTTCTGCGAGCGCACCAAGCCCGACTACCACAAGTACAACAGCTTCCTCGATGCGGTAAGACAACGCCACATATATACAGAGTGTTTAGTTCTGCGAGCGCACCAAGCCCGACTACCACAAGTACAACAGCTTCCTCGATGCGGTAAGACATCGCCACATATATACAGAGTGTTTAGTTCTGCGAGCGCACCAAGCCCGACTACCACAAGTACAACAGCTTCCTCGATGCGGTAAGACAACGCCACATATATACAGAGTGTTTAGTTCTGCGAGCGCACCAAGCCCGACTACCACAAGTACAACAGCTTCCTCGATGCGGTAAGACAACGCCACATATATACAGAGTGTTTAGTTCTGCGAGCGCACCAAGCCCGACTACCACAAGTACAACAGCTTCCTCGATGCGGTAAGACAACGCCACATATATACAGAGTGTTTAGTTCTGCGAGCGCACCAAGCCCGACTACCACAAGTACAACAGCTTCCTCGATGCGGTAAGACAACGCCACATATATACAGAGTGTTTAGTTCTGCGAGCGCACCAAGCCCGACTACCACAAGTACAACAGCTTCCTCGATGCGGTAAGACAACGCCACATATATACAGAGTGTTTAGTTCTGCGAGCGCACCAAGCCCGACTACCACAAGTACAACAGCTTCCTCGATGCGGTAAGACAACGCCACATATATACAGAGTGTTTAGTTCTGCGAGCGCACCAAGCCCGACTACCACAAGTACAACAGCTTCCTCGATGCGGTAAGCCATCGCCACATATATACAGAGTGTTTAGTTCTGCGAGCGCACCAAGCCCGACTACCACAAGTACAACAGCTTCCTCGATGCGGTGAGACAACACATCATATAATAAATAAATTACCTAATACCTACCTACATAGACAGCCATGATCAATGGACAAATATTTGTGATAAATAAATATCTTGGGACATCTTACACAACTCGACCTAGTCCCACGGTAAGCTCAATTAAGGCTTGTGATGTGGGTACCAAGTAGGGCTGCCAACCAAATATCACAAATAAGCGGTACATTAGCGAATAAATTGCGGGACTTGGCTATAAAATGCGGGACGCATGAGAAAGTGTATTAAAGGATAAAAACCGTCTACTATACGTAAGGAACTATTTTCTGTAATTTTTGCCAAATATTTAGCCTGTAGTTTCCTAGAACGGAGGTGGTAATTTTCGCCCATTTTTTTAAATAACTCCAATGTTATTTACATATCAAACATTAATAAAAAAATTAAAATTAAATATGATCAGGATCACACTAAGTCCTCGATTTGAATACGTTAAGTATTCATATTTTTATTTTAGCATTTCCAGTTTAGTATTGCCTGAAAAGCGGGACAATCGGCGTCCCGCACGAACTCTTTGCGGGACGCATACTTTAGGGCCCCAGAAACGGGATGTCCCGCATATAGCGGGACAGTTGGCAGCCCTAGTACCAAGCGACGATATAAGTAAGTAAGGCTGGTAAGTAGACCGACAAACTTGAAAGGTGTATTCCTGAACACATTTTGAGGCTATAATGTCGTATGAACTTTTCTGGATTCGGCTTAGTTCAAGAGATAATGACATGTTATTCAAAAAACTATTTTCATCACATGTCACTGAAAAATGCCTGCACGATTAAAATTCATACACTAGTAGTTTTCATCTCGACATACACACTGATTAAAGTTAGAGAAAATGAGGAAAAAGTTTCAGAAAAATGTTCAACAAAAAAATTTTTTTCAAATACCCTGAAAAAATTTTTTTTCCCTACAATTTATTACTGGTCATGTACAAAAAAAAACAAAATATCAAAAAAAGGAATAAAAAAAAATTTTTTTTTTTTATTCCAATGACAAATAACAATGCCCTCGCCGGGATCCGAACCCGGAACCTCCAGCTTGGTAGGCAGAATACTAGCTAAGCTACGGAGGCTGGCAACTGACATATTAATATTTAGTTTATTAAGGGCCTGTTTCACCATATGGCTGATAAATGTTAGGTGTCCTTTTCTTTTATAGGCGTTCAGAAAGGGATTGTGAAACAGGCTGTAAATTTATTGAAATAAGCCCCCACTAAATAATTCTAAGACGATTGTTAATAAGTAAGTATTCATTTAATAACGTAGAGAAATAATCTCTATTGACTGAGTGTAAATAAAAAAACCGGCCAAGTGCGAGTCGGACTCGCGCGCGAAGAGTTCTGTACCATTATCAATTTATCATTAAAAAATACAGTTAAATCAACCTACCTCAAAAACTATAAGAGATAATTAAAACAAACCAAAAATCGTTGATAGAGTTTATTAATGTGCGTAGCATATATTTTTTTAAGAATTTTATATCGCGTAGTGTAAAAAATAGAGGGGGGGGGGGACACATTTTTCAGACTTTGAGAGCTGATATGATATCTCGAAAACGATTTGCTTAAATAAAAATGAGATTTATAAACCTTCATATCATTTTCAAAGACCTTTCTATTAATACCCCACACGCTTATATACAACAATATTTTTTTTTTCTATCCCTTAGTTACATGTATGGAGGGCCCCCACCCCAATGGTTTTTTTACAATATAGTATCATAATCCTGTAGCGGTTCATACAACACATATCCTAACCAAATTTCATTACTGTAGCATTTATAGTTTCCGAGTAAATCGGCTGTGACAGACGGACAGACGGACATGACGAATCTATAAGGGTTCCGTTTTTGCCATTTTGGCTACGGAACCCTAAAAAGACACTTCCTTCCCTTATAAACAGACACTCCTCTATTATACTGTGCATCTGCCATAAGAAAAGCATTCCTACCACGAACTTCGAAATCCGCTTATTCTCTGTCACTGTAATAACGCCTTATTTGGAGTGATAAATCCTCGTTTATGATGAATACTTATATGCCCGGTAGCATTTCCGCGATAAAAGCCTAACGCAGACTGGTGTTCCAGGCGGAGCGATACGATGTGGAGATGGAGGAGACGCGGACGGCGGTGGCCGTCGACGTGTTCCGGCGCTACCTGACGGACGAGGACGGTGAAGCGGTCACAGACGTCGTCGACAAGGCCGCTGTCGACGATGCCACCTCTGCGCTGGAAGGTAACATCATAATCTTTTTTTTTTAAACAAACATCATCAACTCGTCATCATTGGCCTTCGCTTCTTTTCAGATGTCTTTTACAGCTACTGTGCATTCTGAGAGCCACATCTTTTCTTATGGCTGAACAGACCTATACGGGCTCGGCACTGCTTGCCGCAACGATCGCAAGTAAATTCGGTGCTAGGTGGTGGTACCGGTCGCTGTTTCTCTAGGCGCTATCCCGAGAGTTTTTTAAACCACTGGTCGTCGTGAAACAAACAGTCACACAACAAATATTTTTACATTATATACTTTCCTTATTTCTAGACCTATAGTTTCCACGATTTACAATTTGACTACTTTAAAAACTAAGCACGATTTTGCGCGACACGTCAGTAAACGTCAAAAACTTAATTAAATTTGTCACTTAACTCTATGTTTTAAATACCTTTTTTAATGAAGTTATAATATAGTTAAATATATCTAAAGCTTGCATTTTATGGCAGTTTAATGATTCTATATAGTCGTTGCAATCAAAACCACATTTAAAATTAATAGATTTTACGAATTTTCTTTGTAATGTTTCTATCCTATTAATATGAACGTCGTAGTACGGTAATAATCTTCATTTATCCTCCCATTGATTCTGCTAATCTGCTCTTAATTTCAGTAACATCACACATCATCAGCCTATATCAGTTCATTGCTGGACGTAGGTCTCTCCTATTAGCTATGCGTATGGACGCATTAGGAGATAATGCCCATAATCGCCACGCTGGGCAAGCGGATTGGCGATCGCAGTAGTGTGTCTATGTCCATTATGATGACGCTGCTGCCCATCATCAATCTTCTATCAACGAATGGTCCGTGACACTTTCAATTCCTTAGTACCTTACTTACGACACTCACGGAAAGAGTTGGGGTGGTGACAAATGTATACTTACTGCCGTATTTCAGTAACATGCTACATTCTAATCTTAATTTTTGGTCCGATTACTTCTTCTACTCTTCTTAATTTATTGCTTAATATTGTTTCTGCTCCCATTTCCCTTCGGTTAAAGGCATTGTAGGTTCTCACTTCACTCCTAACCAGGTTCCTTCCTCGGCATCCAGTGGATTTCTGCGACCTTCACCAGGTCATCAGTCTACCTTGTAGGGGGCCTCCTACCCACGCTGCACCTTCCGCCATTTCAGAACCTTTCCTCCCTAACAGCCATCGGTTCTAAATGCCCGACTTATTAGAATACAATTACATTAACACTTTGTTATTGATTCCAGCCGGCTCAAAAGACATCTTCGGCACATGCATACGATGCGTGAAGAACTTCCTCGCGGGCACGCCCTTCTCGGAGTTCGAGCGGTCCATGTACTTCCACCGCTACCTGCAGTGGAAGTGGCTGGAGGCGCAGCCGGTCACGCAGCACACCTTCCGGATGTACAGGGTGCTGGGGAAAGGAGGGTTCGGGGAGGTGTGCGCCTGCCAGGTCAGTTCATTCAAAGTCAAACTATCCTTTATTCAAGTAAGCTTATTAATAAGCATTTTCGAATCGTCTGACATTATCAAGAGAGAGAAAAAAAATCTACTACTGGTTCAAACCCTATACCGTTCCTGAGAAGAACCAGTAAGAAACTCAGGTGGACTTATTTTTTCAAAATAGTATAATAATACATCTTATTAAAATAACATGCATTAAAGATTTTTTTATTAAAATGAAAAGATTATTATAGACAGTTTTATAAAAAAGAGAAATAAATAAAGGATCATCATATTAAACAAAAATAGTTATTATTGTACAAGTTCACAATATTATTAAGCATCTATATCTATACTACTAGAGATGTAAAGGTCCTCTAGTTGTCAGAATAAAGAGAAATTAAGATTTAGAGATGGAAAAAGTCTCTAATCGTCATGATTTTAACAATAATAATAAAATAGAAAATTAACATTTAGTGACAATCACAAAGCAACTATTCTTAATATATAAAAGACAACAGCCAATACCTTTAGCTCCTCTACTGCTGCTTTTAGTGGAAATGGTTTTAATCTAAACTCAAAACATCTACTGGAGCCCTTTAAGACCTGCCAGTTTAGTCTGTGACTATAGGAAACTGGCTTTCCCTATGCTACTTGTGGAGGTTGTCGATACCCTTAGAGAACTGGCTTCCACTGCTAGCTGCATGTTCTGGTACCAGATATCCTCGACATGAGAGCCTACGAAGAGGTGTGAGCCTGCCAGTTGCCAGTTTAGACTGTAGCTTGGGAAAAGTGGGGGAGAGGGGTTGCCCTGTAAGTTTACTCTACTCTACCTTAGAGAACTTGTGGCTTCCATTGCTACCTGGCAAGGCAGGCTTCAAAGGGGTGTGCTAGACTGACCAGATCTCAACAATATTCTGGACGTGGTTACTTGTACAGATTTTACCAAACGCAGGTTTTATTTCATCACCGATTTTTTAATCTGACGTTTCTTTTGCTAAATCTCCACTTGACTTATTCGGGATCGGATTAGCTTTACCAAAAGTTCTGGAAGATTGGTGACTCTTTTTATGTGTATTTTGTAATCTAGATTAAGGAGTAATCATATTACTTTTTACCCAACTCCGCTTGATGGAAAAGTAAGAATACATTTATATTCGTCAGCCTCCGTAGCCTAGTTGGTAGTGACCCTGCCTACGAAGCTGGAGGTTTCGGGTTCGAATCCCGGCGAGGGCATTATTTGTGTATTTATTTATCACAAATATTTGTTCCTTGGTGGTGGCTGTCTATGTACATTTAAGTATCTATCTGTTATATATATCGTCGCCTGGTACCCACATCACAAGTCTTAATTGAGCTTACTGTGGGACTAGGTTGATTTGTGTAAGATGTCCCGAGATATTTATTTTATTTATTATTTCTATAGCATGTTCTCTTAAATGAAGTAGTATTTGACGGCCGTCATATTCCAGGTGCGAGCGACGGGCAAGATGTACGCGTGTAAGAAGCTGGAGAAGAAGCGCATCAAGAAGAGGAAAGGAGAAGCCATGGTCCTCATCGAGAAGCAGATCCTGCAGCGGATCAACTCGCGGTTCGTCGTCAACCTCGCCTACGCGTACGAGACCAAGGACGCGCTCTGTCTCGTCCTCACCATTATGAACGGTGAGTGCTGTCAGTCTGTCACTTGTGTAGTATTGCTCGGGAAACCCAGAGTCTCTGCGAATTTTTTATGGAAAATAGCAAGTCAGGGGTGATGATCAGGGTGCTTAGCCAAGTTGCCAATCGCTAGCACTTAATCGTCAACCGTAAACAAAAGGCAGCTATCTGTCCTTGTCGCACTAATATGAAAGAGTGACAGAGAGGGAAAACTACGATACGCTACTAAGCGCTAGCGCTTGGCAACTTGGCTAAGCACCCAGTAGTGTACAGCTTTCGGTAAATCATTTCAGAATTTATATGGAAATATTGAATCAAACAAAATAAAGTATTGTAATAGTTATGAAGCGTCATCTTAGTATAAGGCCTGAGTGGATTGTGAGTGACTTTAACATGGCTCATGGCATCCCCGCTCGAGTATCCACTCACTATCTATCTATATCTATCTTAGAACTAAAGCTAGGCTACTAGGCTTACTTGAATAAATAATAGTTTGATTTTGATTGAAGTGACTATCGCTGATGCGAAAAGTGTAATATGAAAAAGGGCACAAAGAAGCAGCAAAAAGTATTTTGACCTGTCGAATGCCCAATGTTTCCCAAAGGGTGTTACGAATATAGAATAGTTAGAGACTAGTAACTTATGTGACGTTTATGCAATTATGTTTGTCTCGATTTAAACCTTCACGATTATCACTCATATTTTAAAGACAAACGGGTCTTAATCGCGTAAACTTACGTTTAATTTTATCCTGACGTTTGAGTCTGCCTGCGACCTCGGGTGTAACGTCATGCCCGAAACGTCAGGATATAATTAAACGTAAGTTTACGCGATTAAGACCCGTTTGTCTTTAAAATATGAATGTTTGTCTCATTCCAAAGACCGATGTGTAAATAAAATGTGTAAATTGTGCAATCTTTATCGCCGGGTTGTGTTTGTTCCATTGGCTCCTTTCGCATCGTGTCTCTACTACGAGGTTCCACTTGCAGGAGGCGACCTGAAGTTCCACATCTACAACATGTGCGGCGCCGACACGGGACTGGGGCTGGAGCGCGCGCGCTTCTACGCCGCGCAGGTGGCCTGCGGGCTAGAACACCTGCACAAGATGGGCATCGTCTACAGGTGAATTATTTTCTACTTTTCTCAAGATGACGGTTACAAAAACCGTGGCATCCCGTTAGATGGCGCTATTGTTTGTGTTCCTTGAGTTATATTTTTAGTTCCTAAATATCTGAGAGATGGCGTAGTTATCAAATTATATAGCGCTATCACTTATTCGCTTTAGTCTGGATTAGTATTATTTCGTGGCACCTTTTCTTTTTCTTTATATAGTCATATCTACTTTGTCCTTTCAATGTACATATGTACACATATGTATGTAATGTGTGTCACGAATAAATTATTTTCTATTTCTATTTCTATTACCGAATTTTATTTTATTTTTGAATATACACGAATTGCAACGCAATAAAATGTTCGTGTCATTATTGAACGCTACGCCGTTCTTCGCGTACATTTAAGAAAGTTACGAATACAATTTTAGGTGTATCTTAATTTTATAACTGGTCTTTGTATTTATAGTAAATACTCGCACTTTAATATATATTATTTCTAAAGTACATTCATCCGTAGTTGTCTTATCTAGTAAATAACTTTCTAACCTAAAAGTACATGTTTTCTGTTGTAAACTGCCATATTCGCCTATACCTAAATACTTGAGTCCGTATTTGTGCAGTCCATCCGTAGTGATTAGTAAATTGCTTAATTTTTTATCAAGGAAAGAGCAGTTTACAACAGAAAACGTGTACTTTTAGGTTAGAAAGATGTTTATTAGATAAGACAACTAAGGATGAATGGACCGTAAGGTAGGTAGCTGTCATAGCCATCACGTTCCCGACAAAGTGGACTTTTTCGTGTAATGCACCATTGTACATTGCGTATATCTGCGAAACCATATCCCTGCAACATGTGCCTTGTTCCAGGGACTGCAAGCCGGAGAACATCCTGCTGGACGACGCGGGCCACGTGCGCATCTCGGACCTCGGGCTCGCGGTCGACGTGCCCGACGGGGGCTCCGTGCGCGGCCGCGTCGGCACTGTCGGCTACATGGCGCCCGAGGTACACATGTCGGCACTGTCGGCTACATGGCGCCCGAGGTACACATGTCGGCACTGTCGGCTACATGGCGCCCGAGGTACACATGTCGGCACTGTCGGCTACATGGCGCCCGAGGTACACATGTCGGCACTGTCGGCTACATGGCGCCCGAGGTACACATGTCGGCACTGTCGGCTACATGGCGCCCGAGGTACACATGTCGGCACTGTCGGCTACATGGCGCCCGAGGTACACATGTCGGCACTGTCGGCTACATGGCGCCCGAGGTACACATGTCGGCACTGTCGGCTACATGGCGCCCGAGGTACACATGTCGGCACTGTCGGCTACATGGCGCCCGAGGTACACATGTCGGCACTGTCGGCTACATGGCGCCCGAGGTACACATGTCGGCACTGTCGGCTACATGGCGCCCGAGCTACACATGTCGGCACTGTCGGCTACATGGCGCCCGAGGTACACATGTCGGCACTGTCGGCTACATGGCGCCCGAGGTACACATGTCGGCACTGTCGGCTACATGGCGCCCGAGGTACACATGTCGGCACTGTCGGCTACATGGCGCCCGAGGTACACATGTCGGCACTGTCGGCTACATGGCGCCCGAGGTACACATGTCGGCACTGTCGGCTACATGGCGCCCGAGGTACACATGTCGGCACTGTCGGCTACATGGCGCCCGAGGTACACATGTCGGCACTGTCGGCTACATGGCGCCCGAGGTATACTTCATACCCCATACCATACCCCTGCGATATCTGCTATTCTGTACCATTTTTCAGTTGAAATTTTAGTGAGCACTCTCATATATAAGTGAAAATCTAATAATTTAATAACTTCCTACTTCCGGTTTCTTGTTGGCTTTCTATAATATCCTTTTTTTGTGGATTTTTGTATATGTTTCATTAGTTCCTTTGAGCATTTCAGTTTAAATCACTAGTGGAAACTGTTGTGGCTCCTGTATTATTTATACTCTGTATTATTACATGCTGTTTGTTTCCCATTACAATAAAAAGTTCATGAAGAAGTTCATGTTTTGATAAAATTATTGATATTTATTAGTATCTTTAAAAATCTATCTGCGAACGTGAAGTCAGCCATATTTGTTTTACTTTTTTTTACTTTCAATGAAAAATGGTATACACAGATACACACTGTCATATTACAGAATAAGTTATCGTATAGAGGTATAAAACTTAACCTCATAAGTCACTTTGGCACCGTCTGCTACATGGCGCCAGAGGTATACTACTTCGATACCAAGCCAATTAACAATGTTTATTTAGTGAAAAACTATTAACTTAATCTAACCTATCCCTTAGTCGGCTCTTACGATACCCAAGGATTATCAAGGCTCAGAAGGCACAGAAAAAAATCCATGATAAGAAGGCAAAATAAATTAAATTTGATCCTAATGAATTAGACCTAAATTCAGGTTATTGGCAACTGCGACTGGGAAAAGGTAAAGAAAAAGTTGCTTTTATTACGCAATCAGGATTACATTCCTTCAAAACTTTACCATTCGGATTAAGGAATTCACAAGTAAAAAAAATATAAAGACGAGCAAAATAAATATGCGGTAGCTGCATACTTAAGTGGACCCGCATTACAATTTTACAAAGCGTGAAGTTGAATCGGTGACAAAATGTATTCTTACTGCCGTCACATACACCCGCGATATGTGTATAGCAGAGTTGCGAAAAGTAATCTAATACTGTCAATTACATTTGTAAGTAGCATAGTTGAGCATAAAGTAATCTAATTACTTCTATGAATTATAAAAATAATCGGAAAGAGTAATCGGTAATTAAATTTTGCCCAACTCTAGTAAGTGGGATAAAAAATATTACAGTACAAATACAAATATAAACGGAAAGAGTATTCAGATAGATTTTTGCCCAATTCTGTGTAAAAACAGATACATGGAGGCTGAGGTACATACACTTGCAACATGTGCAAGGCACAATCGGCTATAGGTACATACGCCTGCGACATCTGCAAGTTCTCGAGGTGGGCATGCCCGTCGGCGGCTCGATGCAGCGCAAGGTCGGCACTGTTGTATTAAAATACTTGGCTCCCGAGGTATACACCTGCGATATATGCAGACACCGTTCTATACATCTGCTATGTGTGCAAAGCTAGCTAGAAAATGACAGAGTGCAGAGGCATGTAGTACACTTGCATATGCAGTTGGCTACGTATCGCTCGACGTACATGCACCTGCGATATGTGCAGACAGCCAGACACCGTGAGGTATACCTGGGGCATGTTCAGAGTCCACACCATCGGGTACATTGACGTCCGTTACATACACCTGCGATATGTGTAGAGTTAGCAATATCTGCTACAAGGCAGCCGGGGTACATACACCTGCGAAATGTGCAGAATCGGCACTAACAATTCCGGTATTAAGTCGGCAGTATTCTTCAAGTTGATTTTTCGACGTAGAATCAAGAACTGTTCCTCTGCATTTGACGTAAATATCGCACGCTCTCTTGCGCGGTAACAATTTTTTACTTGTATTGTTTAATAAAATATAATAATAGATAATAAGTACAAGGTGCTCGCGAGGAACATATTTAGAGTATTTAATATTATATAAAATTTCCTGGATTCGGCTTGGTTCCAGAGATAATTAACCTTTTATCGGAAAAAGTTTTTCGACGTAACTCATCATAAAACTTCTTTTTTATTACAATGCTACCACAATGTGTTCTAATATTACCACACCTTTTGCCTGACAATCAGAAAATAAGAATAGACTTG
This sequence comes from Thaumatotibia leucotreta, assembly GCA_025490895.1. Classification (NCBI taxonomy): domain Eukaryota; kingdom Metazoa; phylum Arthropoda; class Insecta; order Lepidoptera; family Tortricidae; genus Thaumatotibia; species Thaumatotibia leucotreta. Next base: position 18,951 of record JALPQI010015824.1, on the reverse strand, counting down.
ACGAAAAAACCTGTCCCTAAAAAACATTTAAAAAAATAATTTTAACAAGTTGTTGTTATGATAAAAAGTATTGGAAATGTTAAAAAGTAGGTATTCAAAAAATCTAAAAAAATAATAATAATATTTTTTTGTGGAATTTGACATTAGGTCTCATAATATTTTTTGTTTATTTTGATGTCTAGTATGCATAGTTAAAATATTGCGGTTTCCTCGCGAGCACCCTGTATATACAAAATCTGTTAAATTCGTTTTTTTGGTAACAAAACAAGTTAACGGAATAAGTAACCATTGCGTTGGCGCAGTCAATAGGATAACGAAAAAATAATTTGTATTGGCGAAGTCGATAGGATAATGCATATACAGCGTGTGTATCTGATACCGGCGAATATTTTAATGGCGTTTACTATCGGACCAAAGGAACCTGTTTACATAAATTTCTTAAGGAAATTAAGGTATTTTTTTTCATACAAAATAATAGACCACGCAATGTATTTCATCCACTGGTAGCCACATTGATCAACGTCGACATAAGTAGCCACAGAAACCAATATACACTAGAAGAAGCAAATGTATCTACTTCGCGTGTCTGAACTCAGTGGCAGCCACTGAGATGGCCATTTCTAATGACAGTCCACATACGTCAGCTGTTGCAGCCGCACGTAAGAAAAAAAATACAAAATCCCTCATTGCATGATAATTAATTGCACCAGCCCAAATATTTCCAGCGCACAAAAACAAAAACATATTTCCCATCACACGTTAGTAATTTTTTAATAATATTGTGCGTGAATTCATTTTATGTCATTTTTTCTGTATTTTCATTTATACGTCCAAGGATGTACCTAAATAACTATAGAATTACGTTACAAACCGGCGTTTACATTGCATTGCTGCGTTTGCTTTAAGCGTTTGATCGACCATGTGTGTTAAAGAGATGATGAATATGAGACTAGCGATATTTTCGCGTATCGCTTCGACTTCGTAGTACAGCCCATTTTTCATTCGTCCGTCAAATTTAGCGACTAGTGTTGTTCGTTCTACAATAAATATAATAGTGAGCGAGCGAGCCCACGGATATAAAATCTATGTGTACGAGAGAAACGGCTGCATTGTTGCGGGGCGGCTGCATTGGTGTCTTTGTTATAACACCAATACAACTGGTGTCATCGTTTAGGTTTTCCCATTACTAAATGCCGACCGCGACGTCTCAGTGATAGCTAAAAAGTCGGCACGCTTGGTTCCCATACAAATGGTGCTATTTACTTCATCTACTGAATATCTAAATCTGTGTAAGTAGCTAAACGTCATACGAATGTCATGTCAGTTGGACGGCATACATTGCTGCTGGGTTGCACTTAACAAAAATCATTACACCAAATTAACAACAAAATTAAACGAAATGATTATCTTATACGATTCGTAGGATCAGATATTATAGCTGGATCAATTATTCGCCCGTATAAAATACACACGTTGTATGGTGCGTTTGTGTAAGATATATTTTTCATCACACTTGATTTCTAAGCGCGCCATTGTTTGCATGCATCGCGGGAGTTATAGAAAAGTTAATTTCTCTAAGGAGTTATATAAATATGAGTACGTTATTAATATTTTGTCTTAAAACTTATTTTTTTGTCCGCATTTGATGAAAAACATTTTATGCATCACGGTCGTTAAGCGGAATACAAATTCGAGTCATTAAAATACACTTCTAGCACTTTCGTTAGTAATACCGTACTTACCTCCAATTAGATGCAATTTACTATTAATAATATTATAGTGGTTGAAAAGTATAGTAATGTAAACATCTTTTTACCCAGTTCTACGAGTTTAAGTTTATATTATAAAGGGTATGTTATCCTAATATTTTCTTCGGTTACCGCGAGGATTACTCATGAAATAAAACTATGAAAACGGATAAACTCGCGTATATTAACTGCGGATGACCGACATCCGCAGACCACGAACCCTGTAAAGTGTTCGAAACGTCGGAATGAAGTTAAAATTATAATATACGCGAGTTTATCCGTTTTCATAGTTTTATTTCAGGGGTATGTTATCCTATTGAATATGTTGACAGGTGATCGACAATGAGCGCTACACGTACTCTCCGGACTGGTTCTCGTTCGGCTGCCTGCTCTACGAGATGCTGGAGGGACGAGCGCCCTTCCGCGCGCGCAAGGAGAAGGTCAAGCGCGAGGAGGTCGACCGACGGGTCAAGGTCACTGTCTCTACTCTATACAATGTTATAGGTGACCGACAACGAGCGCTACACGTACTCTCCGGACTGGTTCTCGTTCGGCTGCCTGCTGTACGAGATGATGGAGAAGGGCGACCGAAGGGTCAAGGTCACTCTCCTCTATCTATGCAATTATATATTTTTTCACACCACCTAATCAAATACGGGTCTCTTCTTCGATGCTAGGAGGGATCAAAGTGGCATTTTTCTGTTCAAGGTCTTTCTGTTGCCAGCTTAAAAAATAACAATGCAATATGAAAATAAATAGCACCTACATATTCAATTACGAATTCATTATGCGCAAAAATGTCAAATATGCAATATGTCTATTATTTTTCTCATAGTTGGCGTGAAAAGCGATCTGTGTCTGTGTCACACGATATCAAAATTATTTTTGTCTTGGGCGTAATCGCTTGAATCCCTCATTTCGCTCAGGATTCTACATCTGAATCCCGAACGTAGAGAGGGAATCCATAGCTTCATTCGAGCTTCAATGAACGCCCTCGTCGAAAATATATCATTTTGACACAATCTACTATTAATATTACTGTTAACATTATTTGCTTTGTGAGGAAACGTTCTTAAACGGATGAGCACTTTTCCATTTTTGTTGCACTCTAGGGAACAGTACACCCAATACTCGGCCGGACACCGGTAGTCGGCCTTGGTGAAATGTTGCTAACCGGGAGGAGTGTGAAATAGCGTCGCTATATTGAACCTCGGATCTATAGCAATAAATTCATAGAAATGTCATATTTGTCAGCCTCCGTAGCCTAGTTGGTAGTAACCCTGCCTACGAAGCTGGAGGTTCCGGGTTCGAATCGGCGAGGGCATTATTTGTGTATTCATTTATCACAAATATTTGTTCCTTGGTCATGGCTATCTATGTATTTAAGTATCTATATTATATATATATCGTCTAGTACTCAGATCACAAGCCCTAATTGAGTTTACCGTGGGACTAGGTTGATTTGTGTAAGATGTCCCAAGATATATATATTTTTTTTTTATTCTAAATACAGTTGTTTTTTCATCAAATTTGTGCAGATACGAGCTGTAAGTATAGCGACAGTATACGGGGTGTAAGTCTAATACGGGCGAAGCTCTTAACGGGTGTTAGTTTACGACATAATAAGTACATTCAAATAACTTTTAATTAAAATAAGAGCAACAAAATTTTCCATACAAAATAATTCGGCGCGCAATGTAGAGCAACATACGCGAGTTAAACACTCGTTGACAGCTAATTTCAAAAGCAGATGACATAACTGACATATCAACAATAACAAATGTTCGTACCTACATTGCTGCTCCGATAATCTTAAAAAAATTCTGTGAGGTCATAATTAAGAGTAATTTTGAAAAAACCTTGTAATTCATGATCACACTAATGAATCCCATGCCTTGTTTAATTGATCGCCCGTATTAGATTTACACACTGTATATTAGACGCTTTTCTTACTTATTATTTTTTTTACACAAAAAGCGTAAGTTAATATGACATTACAGTTTAAAACCAATGCGTCATGAAAATAGATATGTATACTTAAAACAATTTGAACGAGGCCGACCATCGTCGCCCGGCCGGCTACCGGTTCTCCTACCCCATGTATTTTGTGTTTGTAATACGGGTGTTTTTTTTATATTAAAAGTGTGTAGATACGAGCTTGAATATGTATAGCGATGATGTATGTTAGACCCATTTTAGACTTGAATGAGGCCGATCATTAGGGCCTGGTTGGTCACTTGTTGTTTTACCCCATGTATAGTTGAATTATCGAGAAGATGGAATTGCGTATGTAGCGGTATCGCGTATTTACAATGTATTGTGTGCTATTGTTTGTGTTTTATCGACTCATGTATTGGCATTATTCGACTAATAGTAAACCTTATTGTAAAGACACAAGGTTCAATTTAAAAGTGTTGCTTTAGTAACACCACTACAAATGCAATTCCATCTTCTCGATAATTCAACTATATTTATTGTTGTACAGCACGAGCAAGAGAAGTATTCTAGCAAGTTCAGCGAGTGCGCGCGCGCTTTGTGTGGAGCGCTCCTCGCCAAGAGTGTCGCCGCGCGCCTCGGCTGCGGCGCCGGCCGGCGAGGCGCTCAACACGTCAAGCAGCATCGCTTCTTCAGCTCGCTCAACTGGGCCCGACTCGAGGCCGGCATGGTGGACGCGCCCTTCGTGCCTGACGTGAGTACACACGAGCGTTGCTGCGGAGCCCAATGTACTTTATAATGTACAATCGACAACACAGCTGTGAATACAGACAAAGTGCCAGAAATATGTATACACACCTTTATGTCTAGGCAATAAAGTTCTGTTTACATATTTTTGGCACTTTGCCTGTGTTCACAGGTGTGTCGTCGATTGTACCTACATTAAACTTTAATGATATTTAAAAGTTTCATAAATTTCATAAAGTCGCGTTTTTTATTTATTTATTTTACAAACAAACAACATTCACCACTTTTTCTTACATAGCAAGGTTTGAAATAAGAAAATAAAATGAATAAAAATAGTATGGTAGGCCTTACAAGCATAAGCAATTGTTATAACCTTAATCTGTTAAACAGGAATGTTCAATTGGTGTTCTAAATTTTTTTATTTATTTAATCTTTATTGCACAAAATAACAATCATACAAAAGGCGGACTTAATACTATGAAGCATTCTCTACCAGTCAACCGTCGGGCAAAACAGAAAAACTGTGAGCGGTGCAAGAGAAGCTAATAAACAATGAATAAAATAACAACTGATACAATACTGAATACACTATTACGTAGATAATAATATGTTCACATTTGTGTTATAATAGAGAGATTTTCAGTCGAGTACCGTGTTTAGGCCACGAAGCTAGCTGAGATTCATTTAAATAATGAAATAAATACGCAGAAACGAAGTGCAGATCCTGAGGTGCCGTTCATTGATGTATTTTTTCCTGGTACGCGATAGCTCAAATTTATTTCAATTGCCTACAGCATTATCTTAAGAGTTCATTATACTTGAGTTGCGGACTCTACGTAAATGTATACATGTGTCACCACCCCAACTCCTCCTGCGGGTGTCATAAGAGTCGACTAAGGGATTGAAGTGTCACTGACCATTATTTGATAAAAGATGGATGATGGGCAGCAGCGTCATCATAGTGGACACATTACTGCGATCGCCAATCCGCTTGCCCAGCGTGGCGATTATGGGCATTTACCTCCTAATGCGTCTATACGCATAGTTAATAAGAGAGGCCTACGTCCAGCAGTGGATTATCATAGGCTGATGAAGTGAAGAAGTACGTATACTTCGGGAAATATTATTTGACCGACTCTTATCTCACTTACGACCTTTTGTTTTGCGTCATTAACAATAGAAAAGTGCTCGACTGCTGATTAAGTAAGTGTTAACGCAAAACAAAAGGTCGTAAGTAAGATAACAGTCGGTCAAATTATATTTCTCGAATTATAATCTTAATTCAAACATTACAGTCGGCGAGTAGAAAAAATGAATTAGATATTTTTCCGTCCAGCCGCACGCAGTGTACGCTAAAGACGTGCTGGACATCGAGCAGTTCTCGACGGTGAAGGGCGTAGCCCTGGACGCGGGCGACGACACCTTCTACGGCAAGTTCAACACGGGCTCCGTGTCGCTGTCGTGGCAGGCCGAGATGATCGAGACGGGATGCTTCGCTGAGCTCAATGTCTTCCACTCGCAAGCTGGTAAGCGTTTTTATTTTTATTTTTATTGAAGAGCTTTATCGCTATATTATAACTAGAGATCGGAACTATGGATGCAAAACTTTAACAAAACTTCAAAACTGACATATAGGAACACTTTATCCAATAAAAATACGAGTATTATTGAAAAATTATATCCAATTTTAGTGCTTATCTCGAAATCTTGAACTCACAATGTTTGGGTGTGTATATATATGTGTATTTTATGGATGTATGTGCTCTTTCATGTTCACTTGACAAGTTTTGTTAAAGTTTTGCACCCATAGTTCCGATCTTTAATTATAACGTAAAGGATTTCCTGTCTGAAGATATTTTAGTATTTTAGTTATATTTAAGTTATGTATTTGCATGCTAGTATTACATTATACAAATAGCAGAATAAGATACTTATTGTCGCTTACCAACTATGGACACCGATGTAGCTACTTATTCTAAGCAAATAAAGATTCTATTCTATAAAGATTCTATTCTATCGCTTAGCGATAATGTCACTCCATAGACCCATCATACAATAGACTTATCTACGATTAATAAGATCTTTATAAACCAGCTTAAATATTGCTTTGGCTTCATTCGACAATGGGTATGTCAGGGCACTGCCACAGTCACCAACATCAAGATAAATGTTGGTGGATATTTTCAATTGGCTCTTAATATAATTGATAAACATCTTCAATAATTCCGCATTCTGAGTAATATGGTGAAGCAACTTTCCGGTTCATGAAACCAAACTTATTAAGTGGAATGTGTCCCGATGTGTGTCTGTATGTGATGTGAGTGAGCCGGTGAGCGTTTGCCGTCCACTTAAAATCCGTCTAAAGTGGTATGTCCTTTTAAAAAAGTTCTGATGTTAAATGGAATTCACCACCTTGGACATTTTGTGAAAAACACTTATATATAGACCAAACTCTTGTAATAGAAAAAAATGCCACTAGTGTTTTCTTCGGTTACCTTACCGCGATAGTTACTCATAAAATAAAACTATTTTAAATACTATAATTTAAATCATACTTTGCCTCACCAGCACCTATCTAAAATACAATTTTGAGAATAACTACGAGTAGTTTTTGACGCATCCGATAAACGTTCTTAGTCGCATATTATATTTTGCTGCCTCACGCTTAGGTTAAGGAGACAGATTTGACAAAGACAAAACTACGAATCGTATTTGATGGTACTTTAAAAAAATCTTTAGATTTATTAACTTCCAAAATTGAAGATAATAATGTTATCATTAGATTCTATACATTAAACTTCAATATAATTTGTACGGCACATTCATGCACATCATCATCATAAACGCAATATTTTCCCGTCAAAATAGCAATTTGTTGTTTTCCCATTTTGACAAGTTTATTATGAACGTTTGAGGGTCCCGTACGAATATTAAATCTAGTCCTTAAATTCAAGTTTTGTATTGATTTAATGCATCAGGTCCTATAATTGATATTGACAATAAACGGCACCTGACAGAACAGTAAATAAAAAATTAGAGACAAGTCCATTTCATTATCTTTTACGTTTAAATGAATATTGTAGTAATGTCCACAGTAACTACCTGTGTAAGTGTGTAATATTTACCTTTTGACCTGCTTAGTCGACCATAGACGACAACGAAAAATCGTGAATGACGGCACTAGCCGCCAGCTATTATCAAACCGCGATTAGAATGGGATTCGAAAGTACTGTCGACAGTGTCGACACAGCAGTGTATACGTTAATCTAGGATATACAGAGTGGAAAAAGGTTTTGGGTCAGTGTCATGATAATTAGTCCTTCTATGCTAAATGACAATAATACTGTATGAAAACATTAGCAACACTAATTCGTGTAACAGATAATGTACCTAGTTAAAGTTTGTATTTTTTATTTGTATTTTTAAATCTCAATTTGTGGCTTTCCTAGCCGATTTTTTTTATTGGTCCCATACGAGCTTTTGATCCTGAACAGAAACAGGATCTATAAGCATCAAAAAAAGTTTGTCAAAAATTACCATTTTCTCGCACCCTGTAAGTTTCTTTTCAAAATCTGTAAACGCCAATTTTCATTAATTTTGAATCTAGGGAAGGTCTTCTAATACCATTTTCGCATAGCTACACGGGATCTGGTAGCTGCCCTCATTGATCCAAAATCTTTTTCCACTCTGTATTCATAGTTATTTTCATATATTCATAGTTTAAGTGCTGAGACTTACAGAGAATAGGTTATTAATCACTCATTACATCCATAAACAACTTTTTTCTTGTTGAATGCGTCAACAGTACTTTCGAATCCCGTTCTGATTCCGGTTTGATAATACACCAATGCTCCTAATGCGTCTATACGCATAGTTAATAGGAGAGGCCTACGTCCAGCAGTGGACTATCATAGGTTGATGATGATGATGATGAATACACCAATGCAGTGACGCTTACGTACAGTTAAATTTCGCTTAAACAACACGATCGCCTGGCGTCAGTATCACGTATCGTTTCGCATCTTTGCTGTAAAGGTTGATTAATGATTAGGGACTATGGTATATGACACGTGTGGTGTTTTTAGGCGAGGAGCAGCCGTCTTCGCCGCCGCCGGACCTGCAGCTGTCAGCCAGCGCGGCGCCGCCGCGGGAGGACAAGGGCTGCTTCGGCTTTGCCAGAAGGGTAAGTGGTCACTGCTTAGACCTTGGTCGTTTTGACCCGTCGCTCGCGGCGTCATAATGGTGTGTTTGGGCATGCTCGGGAGTGATCGTTTTCGCCCGCGGCCCCTGGGGCGACGGATTGAAACGACCAAGGCCTTACTGATCACGTCATCAGCCTATCTTGGCACCAGCCCCAACACTATCATGATGATGACCGGCAACAGGCTGAAATGTCCCTATTTGATTTACAGCAGTCAGCTATACAGGGTGTTTGTTATGTCCTTAGCCAAATTTGGATATGTCATTCGCGATCACCAGTACACAACATTTTTGAAAAAAAAAGTGACACTTTTTTTTAGTTTTTTTTCCCGTTTTTTATCCGGCAAAAACATAATTTGTGGTCACTAGGCAAGTTTGTTTCAATCCGTGCGATTCGATGGCAGACAAAAGGGTAGCAGGTTTGAGTAGTCAAGTCTTAGCCAATCAAGAGTTCATCACAAGCACCGATCAGCCGACGTCACTCACCCCACCATCGGCACTAAACAATGAATAAAATCCAATCTGATTTGGCAGTTATGAGATCGTGGGGCAGTACGCAAAGTAAGCAAGTGATCATAGTGACCAAACATTCGTTAGATAATGGGATTTAAAAAAAAATCTATAACAAAAAGGATAATGAAAAATGGATTATTTTTGTTTTACCAAATATTTTTTTACGCCTTTACCCAACACATATTGCAATATGGCTAATGATATAAAAAACACCCTGTATGCACCGTATTTGGTGCAGAATACATTTGTAATTAGCTTAATTATTATTATTAGTACTGACATCGTTACAATTTAAATATTTACTAACCATGAGTGTAACTTACTCGAAATAAATGATTAATTATTAGTGCAATGCTGGACACGTAGACGTATAAAGATAATTTCGTTAAAAAACGACGGTTTCAACGATTATTATCTTTCCAGGTGCTCTGTCCCACTAAGAAGGTCCCAGCGAGACTCCGCGTCGTACCCGTCCCGGACCACCTGCTGCAGCCCTCCTCCCCCGCCCCACAGGCCCCACAGGCCCCACAGACCCCACAGGTCCCACAGGACCCCCCACAGACCCCGCAGGACCCCCCACAGGACCCCCCGCGGAGCTGACGGACCGAGGCAGATCGCGGACACTCTGAGTAATGTTTCATGACAGACTTATGACAAGTTGCATTGTGTTTGCATTTAGCATCACGTGATGTAAAGACTATTGGTTACTGTTCCAATTTTATTACAATCGAGGTGGTGATTTTACTAAGGAGACATTTTTGACTAAGAATGCTTCTGCAAAAAAAATGTACATAGTTAAGAGCTTAATCGAAACGTAAATCATGATCATGACCATTGTGTTACTAAAGTTAATCATACAAACTATACGGGTAGCTTCGTAACATAAAAAGTGTGACGTTAAATCTTGTTGTCATTAAGTTCTTTAACTATGTCAATATTTTTTGCAATCGATCCTTCTCGTGACGTATAAAATGAAATGTAGGTGAGACGTTGCAACTTCAGACTTAGATAATTCTTGGCCGTAGTAATTTCACTGAAACGTTCGATTTTACTTTTCTCAGTTATCTTCGGTGCAATGGACAGTTAATTGATAGCTATGTAAATTAGAACTCGTGAAAATACGATGGCTAAGGACTATACACTACATTTGCTACTAGTATTAGATATTTGACATAGCTATACTAGTGACTCCGATAGCTAAATGGAATATTTTGTAACCGCGTGTATTTTGACGATGTTTCGCAGAAGGAAATGTATATATTTTATTTATAATCGACTTGTTAATTGGAATCGCAACCACAGGATTTCCGACGCTCCCACATTTTAGATTGTAAGGAAAAATGTACTAAAATTATATACTGAGGCATTGTAAATCTAATTCTACGAATTATGAAATGTCTTAAGGTTTTTCATGACGTCATTTCCAAGGTGTAATGATTTTTTTAATATCGCAAAAATATTGTTTATATGCGACTTGTATGGGAGTCGTTTTTCCCGAATATAATATATGCTTATTACTGTATATATAGTAACGAACGAGTGTGGCCACACTGTGTACGAATCGTAAGGAGTAGGCTCAAAGTAAGTTCGGGATTGTAGATTTTTGAAGTTTATATTGTGACAATGTACCTATATAATGTAAATTGAATCGAATCTTTAGATATCGACTAAACTTATTTGATAATGCATTTCTGAATGTACCTGTCGATTCCGTGTGTGTGAAGAAATCATGAACAACTTAGTTATTTGTAAGTAAATGTTGATATTTGCAGTTTTCTCGACTGATTTTTTGCTTCGTATTATTTCGGGACGAGTATTATGTGAACAAACATATGTGTAAGTTTAGTTATTTTTACGCAACTTTGTTGATGTGAAGTTTTTTTTTCTAAATTAGTGTAATTTTTTGCCAAAACTTGTCTTTAAATGCCAAACGCGGTATCAAAGATACGTACACGCAGTCTTCGCACAAAGTTTTCTAATGTGTTTTTGAAACTAATGTTTTCTAGGTAGTTTTTATATGACTGACTTCACACCGACAAAGATTGTACAGTCGCCATCAATTAAGTCTCAAGATACTCTATTTGTGCGATGCTTGGAAACGATTATTCTAAAAACATACAGCATACATAGAATGTACAGTCAACAACAATAATAACTTACCCAACGAGATCCGTAAAAATATGTCACACCCTTATATCGCTCTGACGAAGATTGAATCAGATATTTTTGCAGCTTTACTCCCTTACTCATAAACGTGTCTTAACTTGGCAAGCCGATTAATATTGTTAGACATATTGAGAAGAAAGGATGGGCTAAACAATAGGTACTCGTATAATGAAAGGCAAGTCAAATCAACATCTTTTTTCGAACTACCAAAACGATCGCCACAATGAAGTTTTATATGAAACGCACAAAAGTGACGTCACGTTTGTAGAATGCCAAATGACCTACTCTTTTAAGTTCTTTCCAATTTATTAAACAGAAGTTTTTTTTCAAAATTTACTGCTATCTAAATTTTAATAATATTTTATTTGCGTATTATATCGTGTATCATATGAAATTAGTAAATTACAACACAAGTGCGAAAAACATGAAATCCGAAACGAGTGGCGATGTTGTGTTGTGTATTGTTATGAATAAATGAAATGAAAGAAACATAACCGACACGAGTTACGAATTTCCTGTTTGTACGTGTCTCGTACGACGCACACTTCTCGGACTAGAGCCCAAAAAATGCACCTCTGTACTAAAATAGTACATTACGACACAAGTGCGAAAAACATGAAATTCGAAACGAGTGGCGATGTTTTAAAACACGACCGATAGGGAGTGTTTTAAATCGACACGAGTTACGAATTTCGTTTTTGCACGTGTCTCGTAGGGATCGTCCATTAATTACGTCACACCTTAAGGGGGAGGGAGGGGGTCCACAAAATGTGACATATCGTGACAAGGGGGAGGGAGGAGTTCTATGTTTGTGATGTCACAATCCTCACATACATGAATATTTTAACATAAAAGAATAGAAAATCCAAAATCCTTAGAGGGAGGAAGAATATAGGTAAATTTTCTCTACGTTAATTTTATGAATAATTTTAAGCAATCTTAGTAAAAAGTTACTGAAAAAGTGACGTGAAGTGAATTATTCATAAAATTAACGTAGATAATTTTTTTTTACCTTATTAAACTAAAAATCTACATCTACATGTGACGTCACACTAAGGGGGAGGGTGTAGTTAATTGTGACGAAGTGTTACAAGGGGGGAGGGAGGGGTCAAAAAATCATGAAATACGCGTGACGTTATTAATGGATGATCCCGTACGACGTTTTTTAGTGCAGATGGCCCTCCGAAGTTTCGGACCTGACGTAAAATGACACACTTCTCGCAGTAGAGCCTAAAAAAGGCACCATCTGTACTAAAAAAAATATTTTACCTACAGACATCATCCATATTCTTATCGGCTTGCTAAGATCTTGCCAAGTTAGGAGACGTTTTTCAATAAGGGGGTTAGTTACATAAGATGTCATAGTTGTTGACTATACATATGAAGTAGTAGTTGATGGCGATTTCTGCTCCCGCGCTCAACTGAGAGCGTAGCTAAGTTGCCAATCGCTAACGCACAGTAGCCTCGCGTAGGTTTCTCTCTGTCACTCTTATTTATTACAGTGCGACAAAGACTAACCATCCTATTCATAATTCATAAACGTCTTCTAACATCATATTTTAAAGACAAAGGGGTCTTAATCGCGTAAACTAACGTTTAATTATATCCTGACGTTTCGGGCATGACGTTACACCCGTGGTCGAAACCTAACATAGCAAGACGCTAAGGTTTGTTTGTCCCTTTCGATCTTATCAATATGTCTATAAATCCGAGAGCGACAATACTTAGCGGCTTGCTAAGTTACGAGTCGTTTATGAATAAGGGGGTACGTTTCGATCGCGACGGAGCGATAGCAAGTGGCAACTTGGCTAAGCTCCCTGCACCTCTTGTATCGGATCGTGGGGTTGGTATTGAATTTATATTATTTACATGAATTTTGAAATGTATATTTTTGTAGAGGACGAATTTATATGTTAGGCTTTTCGGACGTGTTTATAGCTCGGGGTCCCGAGCGTTGCTGAATACTGGAATATTGATGCACAAACTAGACGGCGAAGTGGCCACAAATATGTTATTTACTTCTTGACTGATACGAATGTAAGTCAATGGCAATTGTCAACATTTTAAACTGACAACGTCATCATGTTACATAAATTATAATGTTGATTCATTTTAGGCCGAATTCACTAGTGTCCTGATTTTTTTCGCAAACAATTTTTTATGAGCCTTGAAAAAGCTGGAATAAAAATCTAGCCATTTTCTTTTTCCTAATCAAAATGAGATATCTACTGGACATACCTAGGGTCCCTGGCGGTAATTCAGAAAGTAGCGTAATTACGAAAATCACAGGAAGATCACTTTTAATGACATCGTCTTAAATGTCTCCTTTCCGAATTACCCGGCGTTTTTTACATTCGAAATTATCCCAGGTATACTCAACACATAAACGGGTCGCCAGATTTTTACATTTTGTAGATCGTGTCAGTCAAGAAGTAAAGTTGGTCACTTGTCTTCGATTTCGTACCGTTCCTATTTATTCAATGCTCTCCGGCGGTGGGGGACGATTGGATAATGAATCTTATATTGGTTTTGAAGATCAAAAAACCACCGGAGACGGCATATGTCTAATTGCTGAGTTTTTAATATGTAGTTTAACAGTATATGTCAGATAAAAGTTATTTGTCCTATTTTCCTTAATTACAGAAACAAACATTAGCCTCAAATAAAGTTGTGCCACTTACAGTAGTAGGCATTTGACATCGTACATTTTTTCATAAAAATAAACAAAGAAATTTCGTAAACACCCCAATAATCTACATCCGAATACCTATTTTTGACATCCTACTGTCAACTTTATGGTTGCTAATGTCGATTTTTGGGGCTGTGTCGGCAATTATCGCCGCTACTATAGTACATCTTTATGTTAATGTTTGTTTACAAATCTAGTTTTTTACTCCCACCACGTTAGTGGCACGTAACATTGTCTCGCAGGGGATCTAAAGGTTAACCCCCTTATTCATAAACGTCTCATTCATTTATTCATTCGTCTCATCAAGCTTTGCTTGTCTCTTTCAGTCTTATCAATATGTCTATAAGAGCAAAAGCGACAAATAATACTTAGCTGCTGGCTAAATTATGACGTTTATGAATAAGGGGGTTAGCCTATGCTAGGCGTTCAACCTTAATACTATCGTTATAAGGTTCATATTCCTGTCGTCACCGATGTACCGTCCTCGTAGGAGCTGTGTTGTGTCGCGTCTGTGACGTCACCGGCCGGGCGTGACGTCACCACATTAAACTAGTACCAGAGCAATAATTATTAAATTGGGTCATTCCAAGTACCTTGTCACAGTCATGTCGCGTGGCGTAAATGTGTCAAATTTGTAAATTGACAGGGTACGACGTCTGGCGGGAAAGGTATCTGACTCGTGTTTGTAAATTGTAAGTGTCAGATACTTTCTGGGGTCAGATGTAGCGAGTGGCGAGGGTTTTGGTGTTTATAAATATATTTAATAAATGTAACTTTGTATAGTTGTAAATTATGTGTTAGCGGCTGTGAGGCGAGAGTTCTTGACAATGATAACACAAGTTTCACTCTAAATTGTATGTGCGTGCCCATTGAGGGTCCACGTTCGAATCTTGAGCTTTTGAATGTGTCAGTCTTTAGTAAAAGTTATCAAACATTTGTAAATTCAACCTCTAATTTGTAAAAGTCGGCACTCAAAAGTTACATTCGGTTAAAGGTGGGCCCTCAGTCGTGACTGTCTGGTATCCATATTTAATAATCCACTTTAAATTTACAACTGCTATAAATGACTACTTTTAGTAAAAGATTTGTAAAACTAATTTCATTCATTGTGGCTCAATACAATGATTCAAGTACTTTTACTAACTCTCAGTCACACCTATATTTTAAATAATACCACAGTATACACCAGTAATTACTCTTCTAACAAATGAACGCCGCGCGGCCACGCACACAGGCGCACTACACGCACGCAGCGAGTACATGCAAATTGGGATAATTTGGGATAAGTCAGTTGGGGTCGGCCGGCCGCGCAGCGCGCATTGTGTCGTATTGCGTTCGAGATAGAAAATTAAAAAAATGACATCAGTGCCGAACACATTACGGTATTGTAATGTTTTAATGATTCTGTGCATGAGACTAACGTATGCGGAGTGAAATTTGCACAAATTTTTAACAAGTAAAAACAAAATAAAAAAATTAAATTTAACTTGTGTCTCAATGCTAAATTAATTTGTATACAATTGTTAATTAAATTGGATAGTTTTGTCGGGTTTGGCATCTTTCTTTAGAAATTATGGCCAATTGAGTAGAACAATGTCGCACAACTGCATGTATTTTCCACAAGACACATTTGCTAAGGCCAAAATCGACGATGATTCTGATTTTTTAGAAGAAGGCAAGATTTGAAACACTGTTTTATAAAAATCTCGCATTCTTTTCGTTTCCAATAAATGATATTAGAAACCCTAGTGTAATGTAACAATTTGGCTACAGCCACTTTTCAGAAAGAGCTCGAATAAAGGAAATTACGTTAACCCGAATCACAAAATCGAACAGGGAGCTCAGAAATACTTCTAAATATGAAAAACATCCTCAAACCATGGGCATTACGAAACATAAACAAAGAGCAAGCCTATCAACACGGAAAATAAAAATAAACAACTTTGAAAATATGACTTCGCCATTTGATCAAAAAGTGTAAAAAACACTGCTTTTTCAGTAACGGATGTCACGGTGAACGACTTATAGCTAATTTCAATTAAATATTTTTAGCATAATAAGTAAGTATCAATAGACCAATTAACAAGAATATGAAATATAATGAGCAAAGGATTTTTATTTAAAAAGTTTTCCTACAGAAGATAAAATTAGAGGCAAGAAAAATGCTAACATTTGTTTTTTCGACATCAATGGATAAAGTATCATAAAACTAAAGTTATACACTTTGGATTCAAGTAGTTTTTATCTTGCATGAATACTTGTTAAAATCGATATTAAAAAACGTACATGTTCAAGAAAATAATAATGATATCATTTATTTAATATAATATTAAACTTTGTGCAGATTTCATTCCGCATACGTTAATCGATACCTAAGGTACATAATATTTAATATATATAATAATAATAATCATAATCATCAGTATTCAATACTGATGCAATGTCATGATGTGGTATTGTAGTACTCATATTGACAGTTATACCTATAGTACCTTTGTACCAAGTCGAATAATTAATTTTGTTCAACCCTGTGCAGTAGGTATCATTCGCGTCGCCACTGCCGGAGAGTGACTACTGGACTTGTCTTTATACTGTGATAATACTTTTGTTCTGTCTTAATGTCAACTTATCACGATCAATTGAGAGACCACATGTTGCATGCTTTTTTTTCTTATTGAGTTAGCATTAAGGAGTCACAATGAATGAAATTAGTTTTACAAATCTTTTACTAAAAGTAGTCATTTATAGCAGTTGTAAATTTGAAGTGGATTATTAAATACGGATACCAGACAGTCACGACTGAGGGCCCACCTTTAACCGAATGTTACTTTTGAGTGCCGACTTTTACAAATTAGAGGTTGAATTTACAAATGTTTGAGAACTTTTACTAAAGACTGACACATTCAAAAGCTCAAAATTCCAACGTGGGCCCTCAATGGGCACGCACATCTAAATTGTCAATAAAAATACTAGAATTTCTACTTTCTACATGTTTTAGAGTCTTGTCTAAAGGTAAATAAGTCTTATCCCATCATATGTCTGTCAAAAGATTTCTACTGTAAAATATACTTTGAAAGGAAAGAAAATTCTAATTTCCAATTACATTTATGACAGACGTCATTTCGGATTGTCTCCACAATTGAGGGGATACGGATTTGTTTCAAATTTCCGTAAAAATCGATAATTCTTTTAACCTTTACAATAAAGTAAATGAAAAGAAATACTCGACTCTCGGTCCTGAGCACAGCCGGCGCACAAACTTTTGGAAACCGTTTTACCGCATGATATTGAGGGCGCCTCTGACACTGCCGATAGTGTCCTGTTGTGTCTAGTGATGGCTCGTACCCGGTAACCTACCCAACACAGTATAGGGAATATTCCCAAATGGAAACTTTCCGTAAGATTGGGAAATTACCGGGAACTAACCATCACTAGTTGTGTCGGACGGACGGTGGCGGACATTTACTGTTAATCATTATTTTGTTGTCATAGACTACATTGCTCATACAAATATGGGTTAGTTACAAAAAATACCTACATGGTTAAGGGCAGAGTTGGGCAAAAAGTAATACGATTAGTCCTTCCGATTACATTTATGTATGTAATCTACATTACAAAGTACACATACAAATGTAAATGACAGAAGTAATCAGTTACTTTTAGCTCATCTCTGGTTAAAGGCTTTAATGGAGACAACGGTGTTCTGCCTTTTCGCCGAATTTTTTTTGGCCGATTTTCATTTGCCAACCAACGTTTCGCCGACCTTTTACTTTGACAACTAACGATTACCAAATTTTTGTATGACAACGTTTCACTTGGCAGAATTATTGTAAAGCAGATTATTATAACGCAACTAAACTTTTGGCAGACTTATCATTTGTCAAATGGTTCACTTGACCGAACAACTCATGGACGAATAACGTTTCGCTGATGCAACAGTTGTCTTTTCATACGTTTGGCAAGTTACAAAGAACCCTACCCATACTTAATTCTTTCTTTGGCAACTGAAAAACAAACCAACAAAAAAACTATTTTCACTATTATTTATATGGTTTTTTTACCAGAAGGAAGAAATGAGCGAACGAGCGAAGCGAGTGAGCAAAGCCATCCAGTGCAGGTCCGACTTGGCCGGGTTAGGTTAGAAGGTCCTCGAAGGTCAGGCGGGAGCTCGCTACGCTTCGCTCCCGCCTGACCTTCGAGGTTATTTTTTTTTCTCGTCCCGAAGAAAAGATATGCTAGTATTCATACCTACTCTACAAGAAAATAATAAAAAAATCGAAAAGGAGGCATTTTAAAAAAAGGTAATTGCCTGTATAAAATTTGCCCCAAGTGAAAATGGCATCCTTGTAAATAAATTCCTTCAAAGGTTGATCGAAGACTCAGTATCGCAGCTTTTTCGAAATCCAATACGCATATTTTAGGTACAAGATCGATTCCATTTTCATTGCCGTATTATATTAATAGTTACACAAATAATATTACGTAGGTAGTTGCTAAACGAAATTGTACTTAATGAAACATTTGGTAAACAATTTAAACAACGAAGTGTGTATTACGTCAAGTAAAACATTCGGCCATATGAATGTTGGCATTTTGAAAATTTGCTTTGTAAAACACCGACCAAATGTTAAGTTGGTAACTGTGAGGTTGGCAAATAAAACAAAACATTTTAATAAGTTGGGAAATGAACATTCGGCGAAGTAAAATTACGCGAAACGTTAGTTGGGAAATAATATTCGGCCATATAATTTTCGGCGATAAATAAGAGAACCGGAGACAACATTTTATGTCACTTTTTTGTGTTACAAATTTAGAAAATTTGTCATATACACTTTATGGGTACAGTCAGGGGCATAAACATGTATAAAAATGTAGACCTTATGCTCCACACACAAGTAAAAAATTGTTTACATATTGTATGCCCTTGACTGTACATATGGGTACACACTATAT
>JALPQI010015823.1:0-15330 GCA_025490895.1 Thaumatotibia leucotreta | reverse complement strand
AGACTGCTAAAGATGCATTACATTGCTAAGTAATGCTTCTTTAGTGGTAGTTATTATTAAGTACAATCAGTTCGATTATATCCCAGTCAAAACAATTAATTAAGAGACTGCCGCTCCCACAGTCAAACTGTTTGTAACAGTGTTGTGGGACGATATTGTAATTTTTTTTATTAAAATTGTGGTAAGTCATTTAATAAATAATAATAAAATAATATCCCATTAAAAAAATTATGTCATCTTACCCCACCTACCTAATTAGAGTACGAGTATACAGGGTATGACAAAATATAGGGCTGATACGTTTAAGGGTCCATGTAGTCTCATATTGTAATTAGAAACAGATAAATATAAAGAGTCTAGCAAACTAACCTAATATGATTGCCACCCCCCCCCTGCAAGGAATTTGTTTTATGTAATTTGAATTATAGTAGTGGCAGGCCATAAAAACACTGTATGCGTGCGTAATATATCAACTCTCGATCTTCTTTTGTTTTAGATTAATTTAGACACTAAAATGTCAAAAAAACGTGGTTATAATATTTAAACTGTAATATTCGCTTCACCAAGTAAACGAAAGTAACCAAATAAATTCCGAATTAAAGAACATTAAATGAAGTTCATAATGCATATTCATATCCTTGAACGATGAACAAAAAAAAATTTTTTCATTATAAATATTAGATGTCATATACCAAAGAAAAACGACCAAGATCACCTATGTCCGAGGTGGGGATCGAACCCACGTACTCAGCTTTCGCGGCTGATGCCTGTACCCCTCGGCCACTCGGTCTTAGCAACCACCGGTCAAATTTCTCGGGTATATGCAATCCCTTTGGTATATGACATCTAATATTTATAATTTATATAGTATTAAGTAGTGTGACTACTGGAGAAAAATTAAAAGTACAAATCAAAATATTTAGTTAATAAATAATTTGATTTGTGTTTTCGCAATATGTTCAAAATTTTTTCACTTATATTTTTTGGCGCTTCTCGCGGAGGCACTTCTACGCATTACTAGCAATCGTTTCCAAGTATTAACATTTGACAAATAATTAAGTTGACTGTACAATTAATTTTATTTCCTCCGAACAACCAATGTAACGCGTGTACCTACTGTTTAGTTGTCAAACGTTGTGAGTGGTTGCGATCTGTCATTGTCAACTGCAAATTAACGATTCATTTTGAAGTACATTGATTGCTTCTCAATTAACTTTTCTTAGAAAGTTAATTACTTTTAAAATTAGCATTTTGAATCGAATAATGTTCACGGTTTGGCTAGAAATCTGCATCGCATTCCTCGGTTTCGATAAAAGCCAGTATCGTAGACACACACTGTATATTGAATAGTCATATCCACACTACGAGTCAGTACTATGACGCCAACCTGTCCGATCTCTGTTTATAGCGTAATGTCAAGATCAAGGCTCGGGGCTATAACCGCGAACGTCACAATGCAACTGTCTTTGTCACTCAAATTAAGGTGTAATTGGAGTGCCTGAGTTAGTTTAACAAATCTGGGACCGCATGCCGGTATTTTTTCAACACAAAAGAACGGTTCTTTTTTCGTTATTTTTCGGTCTTCGGTATATACATTATTTATAAATGGAGAAATTTAAACATACGGTATTGTTAATTACATAAAATATTGAGTACCACATAAAGATTACAAAACGTTTTATAATATTGGGCTATTTAGACGTTTTATTTTTTTAACTCGTTCCGATCCCTGCTTCATATTTACCGTACCGGACAACTCACACAATTAAAGTATCTATATGATTATTATACAACAAAATACAATATTCTTATTGCACACCTCATATTAATAAATAAAATAAATAAAATTTTCTTCGGTTACCGCGAGGATTACTCATGAAATAAAACTATGAAAACGGATAAACTCGCGTATATTAACTAATTTTAACTTCATTCCGACGTTTCGAACACTTTACAGGGTTCGTGGTCTGCGGATGACTGACAATGGAGGAAATTTGATAGATCTACCTCCATCAAAATAAGAAAGATAAGTACAAAACTACCCACCAAAGAAAAATTACTAAACCACAGACAATAAATTTTAAGGGTGGATGTACATACAAAATTTGCAAATTAAGCTAGTTATTCATTACAAATATTTTCAGAATGAAGACAAGAGACAAAATAAATAATCTACGCCGGTTCTATCCCTACGCTACTGCCTGAGAAGTATTTCCTTCCTTTGTATGATTGTATTGTTAGGAATTAATAGGAGGATTGGTTCTCGTTAAGGAGAAGAGAAACATTCCTAGAATGTTGCGTGAGGCTATTGAGATAATGAAATATCCAAACTTTAATAGAATGGAAAGAAGCTTGTCTCTACCACCAGCTTGGGATCCAGTTGTTCATCTGATAAAGGAACAGTCAAGACATAAACCGTGAGGCTGATGTATTTGGCGGTGGTGACCATTTCCCCCCCCCCCCCCCTTTTTAGTACTGGCAACATTTTTTCAAAATTATTTTAAATTTCCTTATTAATCAAAATTGTATGTTTTGGTTTAATGCATGATGATCTTAAGATGTACTACAAATGTTTTTTGAAAAGAGTTGTCCCGCTGAGTTTCTTGCCGGTCCCAATTTTGGGATACCTTCCTAACAATACAATCATACAAAGGAAGGAAATACTTCTCAGGCAGTGGCGTAGGGATAGAACCGGCGTAGATTATTTATTTTGTCTCTTGTCTTCATTCTGAAAATATTTGTAATGAATAACTAGCTTAATTTGCAAATTTTGTATGTACATCCACCCTTAAAATTTATTGTCTGTGGTTTAGTAATTTTTCTTTGGTGGGTAGTTTTGTACTTATCTTTCTTATTTTGATGGAGGTAGATCTATCAAATTTCCTCCATTGTCAGTCATCCGCAGACCACGAACCCTGTAAAGTGTTCGAAACGTCGGAATGAAGTTAAAATTAGTATTTATACGCGAGTTTATCCGTTTTTATAGTTTTATTTCATAAAATAAATAAATAAATATCTTGGGACATTTTACACAAATCGAGTCCGACGGTAAGCTCAATTAAGGCTTGTGACAAATAGATACTTAAATACATAAACAGCCATGACCAAGGAACAAATATTTGTGATAAATAAATAGACAAATAATGCCCTCACCGGGATTCGAACCCCGAAACCTCCGGCTTCGAGGGCAGGGTCACTAGCAACTAGGCTACGGAGACACAAAATAAAAATACAGAAAAACTAAACAAAAACTTACACTACAATAAGCACAACAAACTGCAACAAATAGTTTGGCGATATTTTTAAAATGGTCTGTTTGGTAATTTGTACGTTTAAAATAAAAATATAAATTACAATACACAACGTAATATGTATTACAGTTTTGCTCTAAGTTATTTCGATCATTGTTTCTTAATTATAAACTTAACATAATATATTAATAGAGTTGAAAATAGCTTTGATAACGTTTTAAATCTATTTTTACAGCTAGACTCATCCAAGACGAGTTTGGCACTAGTTTTGTATTAATCGTCCAAGTAACGTACGGAAGATTATGACGAAATAATCGATTATGTTTTCTCATTCTTGGGGCACACAATTAATTGATAAAAAATAAAGTAATCAGTAATCACTAACCATTTTTTTCTTCTTCTCTTTTACTTATACCATCCCTTTTTCTTCAATTTAGGCGCGTTACATTGTACATATGAATGTTAACCTTAATTGCAGTCAGTTTCGTAACGATAAATACGATATCTTTAGGAATTTTATAACTGATCGTTGTGTTAATATTATAATATCTCTTGTAACTATTTTATTAAAATAACAGCAATATCAAGTTTTATTTATTAAGTGTTTTAATAATTATTGTTGTTATAAACCTGATTAAAATTAAAGTTTTTTTAATTTCATTCTAATTGGGTGTCCCTAAAAATTAAAAAGTTCTCCTACGGCACTAACCTTTTTACATTTTTTTCTAGCAAACATGTCAGTGTGATTTATGTTTTCAAAAGAATATAATAATACATATAATTAAAGTGGATTTTATGAACAAACACATGGACCTAATAATTGATGTTTACTGAAACATAACTGTGACATAACATCACGTTTTCAGAACAGCAGGGAATCACGGTATCTCGCTGAAATCTAAATGGATTTCATGCTCACTGCCCGTCCATACAAATGGTGATTTGCGTCGTCATTACTATGATGACAATTTCGCTACTGTGGCTTATGTGGCTATACAGCATGACTATGACACGAGTGCACAGAATTAGATTTGGATAGAAGAAACAAGTTCATTCATTTTGTATGGCGGCTGAGCGTGTCAGATTTTGTACTGAAGTTGTTACTTGTCTATGATTTTAAAAATGTCTCAGGCCCTTGAGTATTCATATTTTTTTGTGTTGTTGCAATTAATATTACTTAAGGATAAGGAGGCATTATTAATGTTTTTGTTCACTTCAACTTACAAAATTTGACGCCCGAAAGCTGCAAGCTGCGATTAAAGACGGACAACTCAGTGGATTTTACTGAGTTCATTTGACACGCTAAATAGATACGTTTGCTTGATCTATGGTATACAGGGTGGCCCATTCAAATCGGTCAGTATGGAAAAGTCCGAAACTATAAGACATAAGAAGATTTGTTCTTAGGAACCATGTCACCGATTTTGATAAAAAGAAAAACTGCATTCATGCATTTGAAAAAAACACTGTACCCAGCCAGGGAATCGAACCCGGTTGTTTTGAAAAAATTAACTTACACTGTTTCAGTTCTATTCAGATATCGTTTGTCCAAGTTTTAAGCAGTAAATGTCTCTAAGAAATATGATGTCTAAAATGAATGGAATTCATTATTTTCACGTACTTAAATTTATTTTACTAGGTGCTTATTGTGTAAATCTTAAGAAAAAAAAGTTTTTTTTGTCATATTTAGCAACGCAGTTTTTCTTTTTATCAAAATCGGTGACGTGGTTCCTAAGAACAAATCTTCGTATGTCTTATAGTTTCAGAC
Organism: Thaumatotibia leucotreta; assembly: GCA_025490895.1. NCBI lineage: Eukaryota > Metazoa > Arthropoda > Insecta > Lepidoptera > Tortricidae > Thaumatotibia > Thaumatotibia leucotreta. The sequence continues at coordinate 10,311 of JALPQI010015823.1, read as the reverse complement.
TTTCATACCGGTTTGAATGGGCCACCCTGTATATGACATCTGTGCTCGAGTGCTATGCGACTATGATCTTGTGACATGACGGGAACGTCATCGAATTTGTTTAATATTTAGGCGTTACAGGGGTCCGTAGTTTTTGAAATCGGGACTTCGGATACTTGTAGTTTTACTATGTTTTCGTACGTTGATATGTCATAGGCCTGTTAAGAAAATAAACAGTTATTTTAACATGTTTCACTACATTGGCTGATTTCCGAAAACGAAAATTTTAAATTTTAGAGTAAATTTTGACTTTACATTTTAAATACAGGTTGAAAATAATTTAATGTTCACCTTCATTTTTTATATATTATTTAATATAATTTCACTAATTTTGTAAATTAAAAAAATGTTTTTTCTTGTATTGTGTAGGTTGTGTGTGAATCCCAGCAAACTTCATACTTCTGCTAAAAAGGCCGAATTGAAATGTTTATATGAATATAATTATTTTATCAACAAAGCAATTTAAGATATTCGTAATATTTGCAAATTGAGACATAATATGCTTCGATTTTTCCATTTTCATTCATATGTACATACATATAACATTATAGGTATCATCTTTTATAAGCTACCTAGTATAAAAAAATGCGTAACATTTAAATTTTACAACTCGGTGCCAACCATTTGTGTTGAATAATTCAAGTTCAAGTACAAATCGTAAGCAGTTAAGGTAAAAGAACCATTTAATGCACATCGCATGTGTATGGCCAAAGACCATTATTTCATTCACTCACATAATATCACCGCTATAGTAAAGGGGCATTTAGACCAAACGAGCATTCGCCGGCCGTGTGGTTACGGCAGTAAGAATACATTTATCACCACCCCAACTCCTCCTGCGGGTGTCGTAAGAATCGACTACGGCATTGAAGTGTCACTGACCATTATTTGATAAAATATTGATGATGGGCAGCAGCGTCATCATAGTGGACACATTACTGCGATCGCCCAGCGTGGCGATTATGGGCATTTACCTCTAATGCGTATAGCATAGTTAATAGGAGAGGCCTACGTCCAGCAGTGGACTATCATAGGCTGATGATGATGTATGAGCATTCGCTCATTCTATCCCCCACTCTACAAAATTCGTTTGTTACACAAAATGTGATTCGTCGCAGTTCGTTGATTTCGTAGAATGAATGAATGAATGATTTATTTATTTCAAAGACAACATAATGGTCCACAATATTTGTTAGTACTTGCTTATATCTAATCTAATTAAAAACTTATGTTAGGGATTTAATAATAAATACATAAAAGTGATTTAGTCCTCTGAGACATTCTCCATATGAGAGGACAATCTGGCTTATCTGCTACCATGCTTAAGATGCTGTTGCTACTCCCGCGCACCCGGCGTAGCAGCGAGGCCGTTTTTTTACGCCAGACGGCGTCAAAACTATCCGTGCGCGCGTCGGCGAACATAGACGATGCGCTGCAGTAACGCGGAAGTTTCAACAGCACCCTAAAAGCGTTATTGTATTGGATTCGCAGAGCATTGTAAGCCCGTTGAGTATATTTGACCCACAGACTAGACGTGTACAGTGATGTACAGAAAGCCTTGAAAAGTGTAATTTTCACTTCATCTGTACAGCGACTAAATCTGCGGGCCAGCATGTTCGCTCGAACCGACAATGCTCTGCGCTCCCTCTCCATATCTCCATCATCTTTCTGGTCTTCGGTCAGTAAATGCCCTAAATATCTAAACTCCTTCACCCTAGTGAGAGAAACACCATTTAGAACTATAGGTGGAATGAAGAATGGACATTTACTTCCCGCCTTGAAAACCATGTAGTTGGTTTTTGTAACATTGTATGTCAGGCCATGAGATGTCGCATACGCTTCACACACGGCGATCATCTGACGCAATGCACTGACTGTGGGGGCCAGCAGCACCATGTCATCTGCATAACTAAGGTTATTGACACGGATACCGTCAACAGAGCAGCCCACATGCATGCCGCTGAGCTCCACAATCAGTGCATTCATGTATAGACTGAAGAGTAAAGGCGAGCTTAATCCCCCCTGCCTCACCCCGCAGTCAAGTCTACTCGGCGGTGACACCTCTCCTGCCCACTTCACACAGTTTTCCTGATTTAGGTACCAGTATTTAAAAATTGATATCAACTCTGGCGATAACCCTACCCCTTCCAGTTTACGCCAAAGGATGTCATAAGATACGGTGTCGAAGGCTTTCGAGAGGTCCATAAAACACGCATATATTGGCGTATCCCTGTCAGTGTAATACCTGACAGTGTGCTTCAAACTAAGAATGGCAGCTTCCGTAGACAAACCAGGCACGAAACCAAACTGAGCGTCATGGAGCTTAATATGCCTCTTTAAAAATGAGTTAAGCACACTGTCAAATATCTTTGCTACAATCGTAGCCAGAGAAATGGGCCTATAGTTAGACTTATCCGACGCATCTCTCGTCTTGCACTTCACAATGGGCACCACCAAAGTCTTTATCATATCCTGGGGCAGGTAAGAGTGATCCAAGCAGATGTTAAAAAGCATGGCAAGTACACGTGGCAGATGATTGCCGGCATAGCGCAGGTGCTCGATAGAGAGGCCATCGTGACCGGGTGATTTTCCCTTTGTCATCTTACCTATCGCCAGCTTGACGTCCTTGGCGAGAATCAAGGTTGCTGTCTTACTGGTTTTCTCCGTATCGAGCAACCTGCAAGGCGGCCCTACTGGCGACTTAACTTTAAAATGACCCTGAAAATTTTCAGCTATCTGTTTTGGGTCGGAAACCCCATCGACACTCACGGGAGTACCAGGCTTAGCGTTTAGCTTATTGGTGCATTTCCAAAAGTTTCCAAAGTCAGACTTAGCATGGAGCGACGCTATAATGTCCATTTTTATTTGATCTTCGTGATTTTGACACCACTTTAATCTGCCCTTGAAAACCTTTCGCGCTTCAATCATGCTATTATATACTGCACCGCTACTAGGTTTACCATGGGATACCCACACAGCGAACTGTAAACTGGCACTCGCGTGAGCCTCGGCCACATGTCTATTCCAGCCTATAATAGGCTTCTTACGTCTCCTATTATGTTTCACGACACCATGAGAACAGCTCGCAGCCCGACACAATATATTTATCACATTAAAATACAGCTGGTCTATGATAGCCCTATGTGTGTTGTCATTACAGTGGCTACCGCAACATTCCTGTAATTCCACGGGAAAGTCAACATTTCTTAAAGCGTCGCATAATTTCTGATAGGTACTGATCTGGTCACCGTTACGTTCCCCCCAGCGAATGGTATTAGGAGCACAAAGTGGCAAACTGGTTTTTCTTTGTGCGACATTTAAATCACACTTAACAACTAACGGGAAGTGATCAGACCAGTACACATCATATTTAACATATGTGTCGACAACACACTGCTGCGCAGCACTCGTCACTACACAATGGTCCAACCACCTTTTTGAGCCATGAGCCTCACTTATAAATGTGAACGTGTCCGACGATATTCCGAGTTTGTCTACATCGCTACAGAACCAATCTTGCTCAATTGAAAACTGAGATAACTCGTTATAAAATCTAGTTCCCGGGTGCGCGTTAAAGTCCCCGAGCACAAAAGCAGATTCGACATTATTTTCCTCTATTATCGCACTTACTAAACCTAAACAATCAGTCAGTTCCGCCATATTCTCAGCGCATTCTGTAGGCATGTAAACGCTAACTATTAGCAACGATCGATCACTTAAAGTAATACGCACTGCCGCTAAACGCGGATTCCCGCACGGAATCACAGTAACACACTGAAAAACTGATTTGTCTGCCTCGCAATATTCCTGCGCCGGTGTCCATTGCCGAAACCCCTGTGCTACCGAAATCATCATCTATATTTGCTAGGAACGTCAAGTCAGCATCCGCCAGCCATGTCTCTTGAAGAGCAATTATGTCGGCAAAACGACATAATTGCCTTATGCCTTCCACAGACCTCTTAACACTCTTACAATTATATGTGACAAAATTTGCACTATACATTTAATTTACACCGAACAGTTTGTTTTCTGCTAGTAGTAGAGTGGGGGATAGAAAGAGCGAATGCTCGTTTGGTCTAAATGCATCTTTACTCAATCTCTACTACACTAAATAACTATTTGGGATCACCCTAAATGGAGCGTGACTTCAAATTGATTACGGGCCCTGATTATGACACACAAGAGCATACTTTATGAAACAGAAATATGGCAATAAAGTTTATTTTTCAAGTTACTATAGGAGACCCGCAGGGAGAATCCAAAAAAACAATGATAAAATTATTATTGAGCATTGTGATTACCGAAGGAAATATTCGTATTCGTAATGAAAGATTTTCGATTAAGTACTCAATACTCAATACTCAATCTTTATTGCACTTATAATGTGGTTTACAAGGTGTTACACAGTAAGTTACAGAGACATTATAACCCTGTTGGGCACGGCAATTTTTTTGTCGAGAGAGGGAGGCTTATAATTAAAGTAAATTGGTATTCTGGTATCTACGGCACAATTTAAGCGGCTACTAATTAAATATTGGAACTATGTTATTGTTATTACATTTTTGTTTTGTATGTATTTTTTGTGTTTATAATGATTTTAAGTTATTGCATAGTTTTAGGTTGGTGTATAATTGTATTGTTGTACTATTGTGTAATCTGATATTAAATATGTTATTTGTTCTTGTTTATTCTAATGAATCTTCCATGTATTCTTGTATTGTATAATATGTCTTACTGATGAGAAACTTTTTTACTCTATTAATGAATTTTGTTGTATTGCTTTCTTGTCTGAATGAAACTGGTAGTTTGTTATACAATTTTATTGTCATATCATATGGACCAGGTGAGATTAAGTTTAAGCGCGATAGGGGCACGATTTGTTTATATTTGTGGCGTATTGGGCGTGTAACAGGTAAGTCATCGCGTTTTGTGTAAAGTTTTGGCCCATTGTTGATATTAGGAGCGTTTGGACTATTGGCTAAATGGTTTTACGGTAATCTAAGTTGTAATACCTACACAACACACACAAATTAGTCGCACGTATTGCTAGCAACGAACCGAGAAGTTTCATAAGTTGCGAAACTTCTATAGAGAATATTCTCGGCAATATAAATTTTAAAAGCGATCTAATCATGCAAAAACGTTTGTATATACATGGCTTTTAAAGTATATTTTACACCTTTTCTTTCTTTCTTCTTTTCAATTGTGAAATACAATAATCTTCATAATATTAACAAGTTCTCATGGAAACATTCTCAATGAAAACTTACTTTTAAACTCTCATGAAAAATCTCAGGAATTTCTGAGTATATTCCCGCAAATTTGAAAATTTTCTGCAACTTGTACATTGCTACGTCATCATCATCATCATCATAAATTATTCACGACACATAAAATATGTCGCAATATATTACTGTTACTATGGGCATCAGTATCCATTATACTGAAATAAATAATTGAGACAGAAACATAAATTCAAACGTTTCCACAAAAAAACATTGTGGCAAAATATTATGCAATTTTTCATACAAACTATAATGTGAACTGGACAAAAGCTAGCATAACTACCATATAAACATACAAATTTAACATTATATAAATTACATACATTCGTAGACATGATTATTATAACAACTTGTTAAAATACCCTCAATATAAAATGTTATGCAATAACATACGAAGCATGGCAACACTGGTTAGTAGGAAAAGTAGCGGTAAGTTAATTTCGCCAATATTATACAAGTAATTTTGTATTGTCAGCCTCTGTAGCCTAGTTGGTAGTGACCCCGCCTACGAAGCTGGAGGTTCCGGGTTCGAATCCCGGCGAGGGCATTATTTGTGTACTTATTTATCACAAATATTTGTTCCTTGGTCATGGCTGTCTATGTATTTAAGTATCTATATGTATCTATCTATTAAATATATCGTCGCCTGGTACTCACATCACAAGCCTTAATTGAGCTTACCGTGGGACTAGGTCGATTTGTGTAAGATGTCCAAAGATATTTATTTATTTATTTATTTAATTTGTGTAATAAAATAATAAAGCTCATTCAACAACATGTAACTTTGACTAATGTGGAATTGTTACATTTTAATAAGAAACCGGCCAATAGCATGTCGGGCTAGGATCTGTGTAGGGTTCCTTCCGTAGTTATTCAAAAACGGCTGGATTGATTTTTGGCTTGTATGAATAATGCAAATTAAATTATTTATAAGATAATCATTTCGTTAAATGTTGCTGTTAATTAGGTGTAATGATTTTTCTAAAGTGCAACCCACCAGCAATGTATGCCGTCCAACTAACATGACACTCGTATGACGTTTTGATACTTATGTCTGCGTTAATTGAATGTGGCTACCAATGGACGCAATACATTTCGTACTCAATTATTTTGTATGAAAAAATAAATACCTTATTTTCCTAAAGAAATTTATGTAAACAGGTTCCCTAGGTCCGATAGTAATCGCCATTATATCAAATACACACGCTGTATTATTATATTGTATGTTAAATTTTCGGGGTAATTAAATTGGGACCAAGTGTTAGTGCGACAATGTTCAATCATCAAGTTTATGAACGCGCAACATAGAACCTTGTAACATTGGGGCAGCAATTTGATGTTGTTCCTTTCTTTAAATTTAATATGCAATGTTACTTAAGAAGAGTTATTATTTTTTAGTTATTCTTTCGATTGGTATTATAAATATAGCGGTTATTATTTCACATTTAAGTCAGTTCGATTCCCAGACTATGCAGGTATTTTTTAGAATATAGTTGCTAATTTTTAAAAATAACATTAATCTTTCTTATAGCAAATTATCCTGTCTACGTTATTTAAGTTATAGTTTTTTTTTGTCAGCCTCCGTAGCCTAGTTGGTAAACTTGGTAGTGGCCCTGCCTACGAAGATGGAGGATCCGGGTTCGAGTTCCGGCTAGGGCATTATTTGTGTATTTATTTATCACAAATATTTCTTCCTTAGTCTTGGCTGTCTATGTATTTCAGTACATATAAATGGATCTATCTATTATATTGTCGCCTGGTACCCACATCACAAGCTTTAATTGAGCTTACCGTGGGAAAAAGTCGATTTGTGTAAGATGTCCCAAGATATTTATTTAGTTTTAGAATGCCCTGTATACCAAAGAAAAAATAGGTACTATTTTTTTAACATCAAAATTATGGTTTTTGATCATCTTCTGTACTAAATCAAAGTTTGTCTACTAATTAAGAAGAAAGTAAATAGATGTCATAATGTTTGTGTAATAATAATATTTATTATGTAACTTAATAAGCCACAATTGTTTTTGTATGGAAATTAAGCCCCCATAACAAGAAACCCAGATCGCCTAGGCATCCAGCGTCTCGAAAGCTTACATAACCGAAGCGACCTGAAGCAAGGTCGCTGTATCGATTCGTTATTTATAACGCCCTTCCTACTTCATTTTGGGCTGATTTTATTTGAGGGTTGTAATTGTAAATGTGATTCTTCACTTCTACAGCGTGTGTTTGTTATACGGGCGAATTAATTAATCCAGCTATAATATCGTATAAGAATCGTATAAGATAGTCATTTCTTAATTTTTTTTTGTAATTAGGTGTAATGGTTTTTCTAAAGTGCAAACCAGCAGCAATGTTTGCAAGCCAACTGACATGACACCATGACACTCGTGGGTCAAAATTCTTTTCATTGTCTTGTTTTATATCACGCTTTTAGTTGCTGTCTCAGCTCAGTATACAAAAAAAATCCGGTGCACTTGTATTTCTTTTTCACCCTAGTTTTTCATCCATATATCAGATTTTCAAAAAAAAACGTCATCTCATACAAAAATACGCTATCTCATATAAAAGACAACGAAAATAATTTTGACCCTCGTATGACGTTTATATACTTATGTCCACGTTAATTATTGTGGCTACCAGTGAATGTAAAGGTGCGGTTAAACTAAAAGAGCATTCGCTGTTCTAACCTCCCACTCTACGAAATTTGATCGGTAAACAAAACGTGATTGGTTGATTTCGTAGAACGGGCGCTAGAACAGCGAAGTTCTTTTGGTTTAAACGCACCTTAATATGTAAATTGCATGGAAAAAAAATTGTATGAAAAAAATACCTTAATAATCCTAACGAAATTTAACTATGTAAACAGGGGCTCCATAGGTCCGATACTAATCGCAATTAAAATATTCGCCCGTATCAAGTAGGTACACACGCTGTATACTTGAGCAATTCACAAAAAGTTTGTAAATTCGGATCAAGTCTTCGATTTTGATAAAAATGGGTAGCTTTGTGTTGTAAATTGGTAGAGCCAATGATGCTGAGCCAGATCCACTACATTTTCCAAAATGCTTGTGGTGCATTTCATGATTTTGTCGGATACGTGACGCCGTTTTTCGCATACTTTAAAAAAAGTAAGGAATACGATCTTATTTTTATAACTTAGTGTTTGTATTCTTAGAGAAATCTCGCAGTTTCCATATATTTCTAAGGTAGCTGTCATAGCCGTCACGTTTCCGACAAAGTAGACTTTTTCGTAAAATGCACCTTGTTTGCATTTTTTTTATTACCAAAAATGTATAGGAATCTGGTACTAAAAAATTTAATTTCAATACAAACTTTCTGGAACGTCCTTTGACGAAATTACACTGAATTGCAAGCAAAATAAAAGTATGACATCCGAAATAAATTTAGTAGGTACTTAAGTACCTAAACCTGAAATGAGTTATGGTCTTTAATTCACTGGGAATACTTATATGACACCAAATTTAACATTGGTCATTGACCCTTGGAGAAATAACACGCAAATCTGCATAATTTATTGCTATTGAAACTCATTTCTTATCGCACCCGATGCAATATAATACAACTTCAATATTATATTAAGGTTCCGTACTCGAAGAGCAGGTATTAAAAAGGTGGCTTAATTAGAAATAAATTACTTAATTACTAATTACAAACTTCGGTATTCGCTATAGATGTGAGACCCCTAATTAGTAGTTCCCAAAAAGTGTGTTCACAATAAGACAGATTTTCGATTGGACATACAGAGATTCGATTTTGTTACCATTTTATATAAGATTATCAATAATTTAGTCTAATATGAATTAATTATATACAGGGTGGCCAAAAAATAAATGCGTTCCAGATGCCATGTGAGGTTTTGGAAAGCAGAATAAGCCATTAGCGATTTTTTTTAAACTATTCAAGTTTCATAACTTACTACCTAGTAGCTGTAAGTTATAGTAACTCCTAGTAGGTACGTATTCAAAAAAATCGACCCTTCTAGAACTACCAAAAACCTCCTAGTAGACTGGGCTAATAATATTCTGAGTCCCAAAACGTCACTGGCGACAGGAATGCCCGTATTTTTCCACCCTGTATTTGATTATCAAACATTTAGTCTAGTAAATACAAAGTGCTAGTACTTTGAGAACAAATTAATGAAAAAGTATGTTTTGTTTACGCATATAAATGCCTACTAAAGTTATTTTCTATAGACATCTGCATGCTTAGCCAAGTTGCCAATCGCTAACGCTTAGTAGCGTATCGTAGTTTTCCCTCTCTGTCACTCTTTCATATTAGTGCGAGTGCAGTTAGCTGCCTTTCGTTTACGATTGACGATTAAGCGTTAGCGATTGGCAACTTGGCTAAGCACCCTGTTAGCATTTATTTAAGCATTTCTCAAAAACTCTGAACATTTGGGTCACGCACAGAATTAGATTTGGATAGAAGAAACAAGTTCATTCATTTGTATGGCGGCCGAGCGTGTCAGATTTTGTACTGAAGTTGTTACTTGCTTATGATTTTAAATATGTCTCAGTCCCTTGAGTATTCATTTTTTTTGTGTTGTTGCAATTAATATTATTTAAGGAGGCATTATTAATGTTTTTGTTCGCTTCAACTTACAAAATTTGACGCCCGAAAGCTGCAAGCTGCGATTAAAGACGGACAACTCAGTGAATTTCACTGAGTTCATTTGACACGCTAAGTACGAGTAGATATACGTTTGCTTGATTTATGGTATATATGACATCTGTGGGGTCACGTCTTCGATATTCATAATTCATAACAAGTGGTTAACTGGTAGAGTCAATGATGCTAGCAAGATCCACATTTCCCAAAATATCCCAAAATGCTTGTGTAAGACCTTCATTTTTTGTTACCAGATTCCTATACCTTTTTGGTAACAAAAAGGAACGTTTCATGCAATTTTTTTGGGAGCATCATTAACTCTTCCAGCCTAGCAATTCTGATCAATTTCGAAGATGTG
>JALPQI010015822.1:0-29026 GCA_025490895.1 Thaumatotibia leucotreta | reverse complement strand
GAGCATAGTGCTTCCTTGGCGTCTCCGCGTAAACATTTGCGTAATCGGCCTACATTCTCCGAGTCACTAAATTTGCATCGCGAACTTGTCTCTTCATAAGCATCTTTAAATTGCAGCCACTCCATGGGGTCTCCAAAATATAGCGGCAGGTCTTTAGATGTCACCAATCTGGCAATCAGCTCCGGGCTCTGAGACTTGGGAGTCGAGGCGCTTATGGCGCCTTGTAGCGCATTAGCTAGTTTTTCGATATCGGATATCTCACGCTCAGCTGGCTGAGCGGCTGGCGGCGTGGCCAACTTAGTCACTACTTTATTGACGGTGACAGCGGTGGAATGTTCTATGTCGGCGCGTGCGGCTGTCGGCGCACCGGCGCGGGCGGCTATCGGCGTGACGGCGATCGGGGCAGCTATCTGCATGTCGGCGCGCAGGGCTGTCGGCGTATCGGCGCGCGGGGCTGGTGGTGTAACGGAGCGAGCAGCTATCTGCGTGTCGGCGCGCGGGGCTATCGGCGCAACGGTGTGGGCGTCTGTCGGCGTATCGGCGCGCGGGGCGGTCGGCGTATCGGCGCGCGGGGCGGTTGGCGTACTAGCGCAGGCGGCGACCGGCTCGCCGTCGACGTAACGGGTCACAACTTCAAATTCTTGTTCATGCACCGAAACTTGATCACTTTTTCCAAGCCATTCTTCTACTTTTTTGTAGCTTGAACTATTAGAACGACGAGTTCTGTCACTTCTGTTGGATTGAACTTCGAGGGCTTCGATTTCCAATGCTAATTTCTTATCGATCAATTCTTCGTCGATTCTGGCTTTACACTCTGCAGCCTCAAGTTCTAACTGCATTTTTCGAGCCATAAACACTGAAGATGTAACTGATTTACTACTTGCGGGACGTGAAAGCTTTTGTAGCTCTGGCGCCACGGGATCTTTTTTCACAACTAAGTAGCTCGGCCACGGGTAGCTCAGGCAACGAATGCGATTGCTTAGCCGAAGTTTCTCCATCGTTCTCCACTAGTTTTGATAACACTTCCTTTTTCATGCGCCGCGTTTGAATACCACTGCGCGGCGGTGGTGTAGTGAACATCTTGCAACTAGTCCTGCTTACAGGTTTTGTTCCCGTGATCTGGTCGAAGAACCACTTTGTCGAAGGTGGGTTGGTGCGGGAAATGAGAAGACGGATTTTGAGTCGAAAATTGCCGGAAATGCGAGCGAACGGTATACGTGCGTGCATCGGAAAGGTGCAATGGCGACTAGAGGTCAAAGGGGCACACATGCATCTCCGTTCCTTCGCATGATGACGTTTTATTATAAAAAACACGTTTCCTTATCTAGGTACATAGATGGCGCTACAGGTAAGTAGGTCTACGATATTTCTATGATAGGTATTTTATGTTTATTTACGTATAATTATATATTTTAGGTATGCTTATTAGCACAGGTCCGCATCAGTTTCTGGAGGCAACAGACACAGTGTAACGCTTCGTAATTATTTTAAGATTCAGTAGATAACTGTTTGTCATTTCTCCTGCCTTCGGCATTTTCTTTACTCCTCCTCTTTCAAAGAGTGACAGACGTCACAAATTCTAATAAGAAATACAAGATCAAGGAAAACAAGCTTGCTCCACGAGGGATCCCTAACAAGTAATAATTTGCTAAGACTGACAAGGTACTGACGATTTTTTTTTTAATTTTTATTATGTTCATAACAGCGCTAGTGACCTTTTATACTATCAGTATAGGTAATTTCGTCAGAGTTGAGGTGAATGATTACAGACACATCCAAATGAATTCTTCTTCTTCTTCGTCAGCGTGTGTTCGCCCACCGTTGGCCATACGCCTCTCCAACTTGCTTCCACACAGCGCGGTTGTTTGTTTCCCTCCTCCAAACTGACCCTGCTGTCTCCCTTATGTCATCGGACCATCGGGCTGGTGGTCTGCCCACACTTCTTCTGCCAAGCCGGGGTCTCCACTCTAAAACGCGCTTGCTCCAGCGTTCGTCGTGTCGTCGGCACATATGGCCGGCCCAAGCCCATTTCAGCTTGGCAATTCTGTGCCCCACATCAACCACCTTAGTGCGTTGTCTGATGAGCGTGTTCCGTACTCGGTCTCGCAACGTTAGGCCCAGCATTGCTCGTTCCATGTTTCGCTGCGCCACTTTAAGCTCATGGATCATTCCCGCTGTCAACGTCCATGTCTCGCACGCGTACGTCATAGCCGGGAGTACACACTGAAATGAATTACTAATTGCAAAAAATGTAGTGAATGAATGAATGACTTGCGTCAAAATATTGAAGCAAATCCCTTGAACAAACTTTTTGGTCAATCTTACAGTTGCAATTGGGTTTGCTGTCAGTACGAATAAAAAACACTAATTTCAAATTCCCCGTGCGTTTACATGACATGTTGATGTGTGCGTGACCTCAACTGTCGTGGAACTATCTATACGTAAAGTACTGTCATAGGAGAGTAGAGAGATATCCATTGTTCCAAATAGGAGGCGGATAATTTACAAAAATAGGGTCGGCTCTGAAAGTGAAGGCGCGTCAGATATGTCCCACCCAGGGGTGCCAACTTAGGGATTTTACTCCTAAATTTAGGGGGTCAGTGAGAATCGTGAGGTTTTTAGTGGCTTAAAATATTTAGAGATACATTTAGGGGTTTTTGCATACCATACATATGAAAAAAAAAAACAGAAAAATCTTTGTTACTAAGCAATGTTACGCCTTTATGGAGTGTCGGAGTGACAATATGAAGGGTCCACGGAAAAAACATGTCCAGTGCTTAAAAAATCAGGGCAAATTCACACCTTATTCTGTTCAAAGTAAGTTGGTTTTTCCTTCTGTAATTTGAATTGACTAGACATGTTCTTTCCGTGAACCCATCACATACAGATGTACTATACGATTCTTAAAGTTCACGGTAGGCCCTCAGACCTCTTGGTACTTGATTATTTAGGGGTTTTTCTAAAAAAGACCTTAGTTTTAGGGGTATTTGAGCTTCAAATTAGGGTTCAATAATGGACATGGTAACCCAGAAGCGGGTTCTATGCGATTATTCAGTCGCACCAACTTACCCCCTTATTCATAAACGTGTGCTAACTTAACAAGCCGCTAATAATTGCTTGTCCCTTTTGCTCTTATGGACACATTGTTAAGACCGAAAGGGACAAATGATTATTAGCGGCTTGTTAAGTTAACAGACGTTTATGAATAAGGGGGCAAGTCATTACCATTCCCAAATTATTGACGAACTGCGTATAAATAGTGGAGTCATTTTCGATTTTGTCTTGTAGCAGACGCATGTTTGTCTGCTATTCTGGCATAATAGTCTCGTTTGCTTTCATAAAACAGAAAATAAAGTGGTGATGGTAATGAACAAAAAAACGCTTAAAAAATCGCATAGAAACACCCAAGCCTTTATTTTCCGCACAGAATCTAAGATCGTACATCGTGTACACGTTCAGTGAAACGTGAGACACAGCGTACGTGTGAAATAATTGACATTCAATAATCTTCAACATGGTTCGTAACAGATCACGCGTGACATATACAAGGTGTCCTTGAGTGAACCTGGTAAGCCATGTAGCAAAATTTTAGAAAGACTCAAACATATTTAGTATTTTATGTGACTGGTTCATACACGAGCGTTGTTTTTAGGATAACACGAGTGTTTTAATGCCTAATTATGAACAGTTGTATACATAACTTTATCTACATGCATATACCTAATAAGTTTTCTACAATATGTTTATCTTTGTGGCAGCAAATTATTGGTCACGGTTGTAGCGGCGTCCCGGATTTCTGGTGGTGTTTCACACATTTCAACATCACTGTCTTCGTCGTCATAACTCATTTTTCAGTGTAAATATTTCACAACGAACTCGATAATATTTAACTTTCAAGTCAACAGTCCAAAAAAGTTGGATGTTTGAAACAATTGAAACAAAACAAATGACTGACATTAGTTTTTTTTAATTCATAGACAAGGTAAGGTCTTGAGTGTCGATATCGATTCTCAATATTCGAGATTTAGAAGAATGTATGGAATATGAATTTTAATGTGAATGAAATTACAAATCGATTAATTCGATAATCGAAATTAAGGTGTGATTTTTCTTTTTGACAGAATGTTCGAAATTTAATTGTGATTAAGGTATCGGTTGCCGATATCGTAAAGTAAAAATTATGATACACCCACAAATACAGATTTCTTAATGTAGGCTATTTGCTTACCGCCGCTAAACATATTGTAGACAACTTATGATATGGATGTAGATAAAAAATATTATCGGACCGGGTTACTCACGTATTTAAGTCGATTATTGCTCGTAACGACGTTGCAACGTAATACCCAAAACCGTTTTCCAACTAGGCGGCAGTCACCAACCACCATCACCATTTGGCCGAGGGTGACGAGAATCCTCTTAATGGGTCGAACGAAACATGTCGAGTAATCATCGACTTAAATACGTGAGTAACCCGGTTTGATAATATTTTAATGTAGCAATAGTACATTTAGATGCAAGTGAAAAAAAATTTTTTTTCGACTAGGGTGAAAGTTGGAGCCCGAGTGAAACGAGGGCGACAATCACCCGAGTTAATATTTCCTGTCCTTTACGGTGAAGGAAAACATCGTGAGGAAAGCCGCATATTTACACCTGCGAATAAATTCAAGGGGGTATGTGAAGTCCCCAACAAGTACTGGGCCAGAGTTGGGACCACGCAAAATAGGCACGTTTGATGTCAAGTTGCGGAAAAAATGGCTAGAAAAACAAAATCCTGTCGCCGAACGTCGAACTTAAATGTGTTGCATTACATTGTATGGGTAAAATTTGTTATAAGTAAAACTTACGAGTTAATTACTCATTGAAGACACAAAAATAATTTCGTTATTATTATTGTAATACCGACGATCTATAAGCGGGGATTAGGCTATCAGGTCGGCGGTATTACATTTCACCCTATATAAGTCTGATGAACCAAAGAGTAATAATGGAAATGGTCTGAACGAGATTAACAAGTACCTAATAAAAACTTCGTTGAAAGAACTTAAGTTGGTCGAATGGTTGTAGTTTTAAGCGTAAAAGTTTTATTTCAATCAAGTAAATTTCTGGCAAAATACTTAAGCATTATCCAGGGGAAGCATTTAATAGAAATACTTTATTAATTATAATATTTACTGAACTTTGAGTTTGTGAAAATTAAAACAACAAATGTTGTAAGAGAGATCATTCCAAGGGCTCAGACGTTGTGATCTAAAGCATTAACTTAATTGAGATACATATTTTAAAACTGTTATAAAATAAAGTGTAAAAACGTATATAACATGACTAATATTAAAACTTTAAAAATAATAGTTATCTATTAAAATTTAAAAACTAACTCTAATAATAAATAAAACTAATCATAAAGCAAATAATGAAATCATCATTATCATCATCAATTTATAATATTCCACTGCTGGACGTAGGCCTCTCCTATTAACTTTGCGTATAGTCGCATTAGGAGGTAAATGCCCATAATCACCACGTTGGGCAAGCGGATTGGCGATCGCATTAATGTGTCAACCATGATGACGCTGCTGCCCATCATCAATCTTTTATCAAATAATGGTAAGTGACACTTCAATCCCTTAGTCGACACTTACGACACCCGCAGGAGGAGTTGGGGTGGTGACAAATGTATTCTTACAGCCGTCACCACGCGGCCAAAATAAAAACTACCAACGATTAAACGATGAAATAAAAACTACCAACCTATACCCTAGGAACTCAAAGAGGCTACCCCGCAGTGCTGTCGGTGCAAAGGTGCCAATTACACTCGCTGCGTTACCGCGTTGTATTGCAATAGACAACCTATTATAAAATTGTCTAGAAAAGCCCATTTTTATCCCTCAGGCACTGGTCTCATCGCGAGCTACTAAGCTATGAACTATGGACTATAAACACGAACAAAAGATACGCGCTTCCGTGTAAAGAAAAGAGACATGGCGATACTCGCCCAGCTATCAGCTATCACCGCCGGGCGATTATCGCCGTGTATCTTTCATTTACATATTTTGTTCGTCTTTATAGCCGATAGTTCATAGCTTAGTAGCTCGCGGTAAGACCAGTAGGCTTAGCACATGATTGGTGCGTCAATATGTCGCCGCGAGATGGACGATCCGTCCCTCTTTTATTAATATAGTTAGTAAAAGACGGGAAGTCTATCTCGCGGTGACATAGTGTCGCACAAATGCCTGTCACTGTCACCATGACTTCTTTGCCTGGTCATTTCATTATAATCTTTATTATTAGGCACTGTAGGGTTAGCACATGATTGGTGCGACAATATGTCGCCGCGAGATGGACCATCCGTCCCTCTTTTATTAATGTACCTAGTTAGTAAAAAACGGGAAGTCTATCTATACGCACTCTCATGTAAATAAAAGAGACACGGCGATAAACGCCCAGCTATCTGCTATCACCGCCGGGCGAGTATCACTGTGTCTCTTTTTTTTACACAGGAGTGCTTATCTTTTGTTCGTGTTTATTTATAGCCGATAGTTCATAGCTTAGTAGCTCGCGTTGAGACCAGTGCCTCATTTACCCCTTTTTCAACAAAACGTTATTATCTTGTTTGTCTAATACCGAGATATACTAACCTAACGCGTTTACGTTATAATTCAGCATTTAGCACATAATATCTAAATAATCAACATGAATACCTTACCACCATGTAGAATAATAATAAAAAAGCGACCGATTTAGATAAATCACAGACTCAACATCAAAGGCAGTAACAGAAAATTGAAATCAGGCGACGATCTCATGCCCCATGTTTCTCATTTATTATTTAGGTTCCTTGAAATTTCAATCGCCTCGTCGTTTACGAAAGGAATGCTCGTAGTACGATTGTCACTGACCGAACCAGCGGAGTCGGCTCGCATTTTACGACCCAAAGTGCCATGGTCTACCTATGCTGGAGCATTCCACGAGAATGTCGCTTACGTAACGCGATTCTTTTAGTCAAAGATCAAGAGACAGAGCTAAAAATCAGGAAATCTCCTGATAAATCAGGAGAGTTTACAGCACTGATTGTGTTAAGATGGGCAGGACATAGTGCATTTTTTAACACCGCGCATATTTCGACGCAACATCTTTGACAAATGTTTATAGAATATAGCTAATCAAAACTTTGATGGACCAATCACAACTATTTTTAAATGGCGGTTTAATTATAGGTTGAATATCAATATCAACCGTGATGCATTGAAGAGGGGGCGACACTTGTCAACTAAAATTCAGGACCGTTTTTGAAAGGCAATTTATTTGTTCGTAGTATAGCACTGAAGCTAATTGAGACAGGGAGATTAATTCGGGCGTTTCCGTGAAAAGCCGAAGAGAAAGGATTTTGCACTACATCTGTACATTCAAAGTGCGCTCCGACGCGATCCGATTCCAGTCGGGCGGTGCGAATCGCACAATAGGATGATGGATGCAAATGGGGGTTCAGAAGTTTCTGGAAGTTAAAATCATTAAGCTTATGAAGTGATGCATAGATAATACTCTGCAGGAAATGTTTAGGATTGTTCAGGCACTGACGTGGAAAGATTAATCATTTAAATGGCGGAAGGACGGTTGTTTTTCGTGAGTACAGTATATATTTGCATTTATTTGTCTGTTTCGTTCATAAATGTTTCCCGTGAAGGCTTTAGAGTAACACGAGTTTGCCTGTTTTCTGTCCCACTGCTGGGCAAAGGCCTCCGCCATCTTTCGCCACTCGTCACGAACTCGTACAGCCAGTCTCTACAAAAGGGGTGTTATCATGACGTACTAATGCGATTCAGTTTAGGTCGACAGAAAGAGGCAAGGCTATACGAGTCGTATATCTCTGTCCCTTTCCCTGAACCCTGACAGGGGACTCAGATAGGCTCATGATGTGATTTTTCAATGGTGTTTTTTTAATAAAAAATACAGACCAAAGTCGCTTACATCTACAGTCCATCATTTTATCAAACCGCGATTAGAATGGGATTCGGATGTACTGTTGACACAACAGTCTACAAGTCAATCTATGATATATTCACAGTTATATTTAGATATTCATAGTTTTCGTGCAGAGACTTACAGACTTCAAATTAATCAATCACTCACTACATCTATAAACAACTCTTTTCTAGATAAAATTTTGCGTCATTTGTTGTGTCAACAGTACTTTCGAATCACTTTCTCATTCCGGTTCGATAATACCCCTATTGTATTTTATGCAACCTTTGTTTAAGATAGGTCAAAAAAGGTGAGTGGCGTGGGTAACAATTTGAGGCGAAGCCGAAAATTGTTATTAAAGACGCCACGAGCATTTTTTGTCTCAGTTAAACAATATTGCATACAATACTTTTTCTACGACCACACACTTATTTTGAAATAAAATTGTAAATTTGAGAAATATTCTTAGTCAAACACAATTTTATTAATCATCAAGGTCGCCAAAATTAAAAAAAAGAGCGCTCCTCTATGGTTTACTGTTCATCAGAAATGACATTTCAAATTAGGTTGATAGCCATGTATTTCATTAAGTCCTGTATACACGAGGTGTCTTAAAATGCAAAAAACGCACTGCGTGTAAACCCGAATGCGTTTATAAGGAATAGACAATATAGACTTATCTTGACATCTGTAAGGTAGGGGCTTAAAGGTGTGTTCACGACCATGTAAATGACAAATAAAAGTACGGGAGTAGAAAAAAACATATAGTTTATAATACCTACCGTAACGTATTTTATTTATGAAATACAGCGAAAAAATAGCAATATTATTTTGTTTCAAAATGCGGTTTGTGGGAAAGACTAATGGCTTCACCGCAGATAACCTTTTATGTGTTAAGCTTGGATGCAAAAAATAGGAAATAAATTCCTGGTAATAAAGCTTACCTAATAAAGATTTTCAATATAAATCACTTCAATCCTGAATGGTTAAAAAGTATTTTTGTAATAATTCAATATAGTGTAAGTGTATATAAAAGTGGATGTACCTATATAATGAATTTATGGCGGATGAGCAAACCATACACTGACTAAATACTTATAGCTTGTCACATAACATCATCATCTTGACATTTGGTCACACATCAGTCACATCAGATCATCAGGCACTGGTCTCACCGCGAGCTACTAAGCTATGTATATAATGACCCGTCGGCTATAAACACGAACAAAAGATCCGCACTCCTGTGTAAACAAGAAACACGCTCAGTTATCAGCTATCACCGCCGGGCGAGTATCGCCGTGTCTCTTTTTTTTTACACGGGAGTTTGTATCGTTCTTTCGTGTTTATAGCCCATAGTTCATAGAGCTTAGTAGCTCGCGGTGAGGTCTCTCTTATTAGCTATAGTTGCCGATTTCTAAGAAATAACTTTTGGCAATTATAGAACTTATAAATTAATCCTTACTATTAAAGGGATTATTATTCCTTATTATTATAAGGGTAAGACTCACTATTTTTCCGATAGCCTTAACATCATAACGTCATATGGCTCATTTCATAAACTGTCAAATGTTCATTCTTAGAAATCGGCAACTATGCACAACAGGGCCGGATTTAGGGGGGGGGGGGGGCAACCGGGGCTACAGCCCCAGGGCCTCCACAAAATAGGGGCCCCCACAATAGATATTTAAAAAAAATCATCTTCCACCTAGTAAACACTAGTGAAAAATCTATTTTTGAGTATTGAAAGTGATCTACTCCGGGAACTAGATTTCAGCGAAATCATCAACGATTTTTCGGCGAAAAAAGGTCGGGAGATTCCGTTCGTTAACGCAATTTTTTTTTTTAGATAATTCTCGTTTCCGATTATATTTATATGTTTGTTAAATAATAAAATAACAAAAAAATATTTGTTGAAAACCTTGACTGAAAACTTTATTTGGAAAATAATTGGAGGCTGGGGTCTCCACTCCTTTGTTGCCCCGAAGCCTCTCAACCTCTAAATCCGGCCCTGATGCGCAAGGAGGCATTATTGTTAAACCAAACAAATACAAAACCAACTGGAACTTTCACTGATCGAGCTGACAATAGCCTACTTTATTTAAATTGTGTTATGTTTCCACCTACCATCAACGGTAAATATGTTTAAGTTTAAATATTACCGCCAAAAAAATAGACTTGTTTTCGATGAGTGAATTCACAAAAAATAGCGTTGTATACAATTTCTTACGGTTGATAATTGACTAGAATAAGCAATTTTTTTTATCATAGTTTTTGGTACAATTTCTAATTTATAATGATATTGTAATATGTGGAAATAAATAAAATAAATAAATATTTATATACCTTAAAGTACAGATTAAAATAACTATGAAGTGCATGAGATAAATTCAAATTTCAACTATGACATATTTTGGATTGTAGCAATATTCACAATAAAGCCACGACTAGTGATTACACTTCGTAGGATGATATTGCTGTCAAACTATTCGTAAATGTTACGATGGCGCAATATAATTAAAAAATCCAATTATAATAGCGCGATGATTTGATTCGCTGTCATTCAATCGATTCGTGGTCTGCCTTCCGTATCGAATCGCGTCAGAACAGATTCACTCATTTGCGAGAATGGAAGCGAGATTCGCATTATTTCTCATATTTGCAGTTGCATTTTTAAAGGTAGGTTCATGTTCTTTAGGGGCATATTATGTCCATAAGTCAGAATCGTAAGGGGTCATTACGTTCAGTGTCAATAATAAGTTATGAAGTCATGATGTTGAAACGACCAGATATAATAATACCAATAATCAAAATGTAGGAGTTTAGTGATGCCATAATATCAGTTTAGTGATGTCATAAAGGTTAACAGGTAGAGAATGCCCTATGGCATTAAGTTCGCCTTTTGTACTTTAACTGAAGACCATTCACTCTAAACCAGGTTTCCAATGTTAATAGAATTACACTTATTTTAAGGACTAAATTTTCATCAGGTTCAGCATTAACGATTATAGTTGTGTCATCAGCATATTGAATTATTTCAGCGTCAATATCCAAGCTTCATAGATCGTTCAAAAATAATGAAAATAACACATTTCCCAATGATGAGCCTTGCGGGACTCCTGTTGACATTTGTTGTGGTTCAGATCTATAACGTTTTCCATTAACTTTAATTTCTACCTTCTGTTCCCTATTAGATAAATATGATTCTAACAGTTCAGCACTTTGACCCCGCACACCATAAGCGTGCAGTTTAGCCAACAGCAGGGAATGGTTTGATTTAGGCGACTAAGGTCTATAAGGATAAAATACTAAGTATAAAAATGTACAATTTGTAATTATAAAAAAGCCGAAATGTTTTTATGCCGTGATATAAAAATGTCGATATAAATAAATACCTATATATAATTTAAGCGAAATATAAAAATACCAAGTATAAAAATGACGATAATTAAAAATGTCCACAAATTATGGTAGAGATCGTAGGTTCCTTATAAGGTGTAGGGGAGCACAAAGAATGGATTTTTCAAAATATTACCCCCCCTAAGGGGTCCAAAGTTTGTAAAGGAAAACAAATTTAGTTTGACTATTTCATTCGAAACTTCACAGGAGTAATTCTAAAAGTAAATGACGTAACTCAGGAACAAATATTAGTGATAAACACACAAATTATCGAAACATCTTTAGTTAATATAAATAAAAAAAAACTATTAAAAAAAAACTTTTAATCGAATAAAAACATTTTAAAAATCAATCTGCTAACACAGAATCTAATGTAAAACGGTTTATCAGCAAAGCAGACTTCATTATATCAATAATCTCTTCTATGTGACCCACATGGAAGTTCGTCCAGTTGGAATCCGCTGCGGCTATTTCGTCCCAATTTTGATTTAAACGTTGATGGTAGCCACACGCTCGTGTTTTGGGAGAAATATACAATTTATATTTGCAAATCAGCCTTTCTTTAAGTAGCATTGGTGTGCTTTAAGTAGCTTTAAGTAGCTTGTGGGGCGAGCGGGCACCCACCAAAAATACAAACGTTTTCGTCTTCAGGGGTTCTTACTAATCTACGGTTCATTTCTACGCCTTGTCAATCTTCTCTTTGTCAGGGATACCTAATTCACGGAATAGAAAACCTTGAAATCGCAATTCGATGTACTCGCTGATGGCTCTTTTTTGCAATGAAAATCTTTGACAATTGATATATTAAGTAAACAATAGTGTAGACAATATTCATAGACAGTGGCGTTGTCAATTAATAAATAGGTATTTAAAAAGATTTCTCTTGACAGACTGATGTTGTTTGTTGTTAAAAAGTTTTAATATTCCCTTTCTACCACATCAGCCAACACCACACATGGTTACTCACATAAAGAAAAAACATTTCTGAGATAAAACTGTTTTAATTGGAATAACACAACAAAAAATACCTTATAGTTTGGCAAGCACACGAAAGCAGTAGGTAGTATGAGTAGACAGCATCATACTTCTTATGATAGTATTACCACTCCGAAAAGGGGATGGATATTGTTGTTCTGAGCTCCATACCAAACTCGCTAACAAATCGAAAGTGTGATAAGGCCCTAACAAAAACAACATACTTGTAATTGAAAAAAATAAAAAATAAACATAAAACACTTCTTCACTTAAACTAAAATCATACCAATACGTCAGGGAGAAATAATTATTAGAGACCTCTCATCTTTAGTGACGTTTATAAGTTAGGAGGTTAGTCAGAAGGTATTAACCTAAGACCTATAATTCAGTCTAATATATATAACTTTACGAAGAAGCTGCATTGGTGACATTTCTTTACGTTGAAGTTTTTTTAAGTATGTTTTATATTTTTTATCAAAAATAATGTCGCTATTTCTCCGGGTTTTTCTCGACGAATAATATAAGCTGTTCTTTATTATGTAGTCTTGGTGAGTAGCTTCTTTTTTATCTTCCTAATAAAATTAAATAGAGACCCTTTCTGAATTTTTGATTTGAGTCGTCTATGCCAGCCTTCAACTATGTTGGTTGTTCGATGTTTGTTCGTAGAGCAACTCAAAAGGTCCAATGGATACTTGTTTAGCCAGTGTTTTAAAAAATACTTTTTGAATTCCTTTACTTCATCATTAATTTGGGTTATCCTGAGAATAGATGTCCATCCTTCCCAAATATTCTCTGCAGGTAAGAGGGGTAAGTTTTTGATTAATCGGATAAATTTTCTTCCTTCTCTAGAATTGTACACTCCCAACTCCTTGGCTTTGGCTTTGACAGCTTTTTGGTAGTGGAAAAGGCAACCAAATATCTTCGCATCTGGGAAAACGCTTATCACGGCATTCATTGCGGCTACTTTATAGTCGCACTTGTACTGTGTAATATTTATCCCCAATTTCTCCTTTAATAAAGTGAAAAACCTTACGTAGGTATTTTGAGTTTTATTTGGCAACAAGCCATAAACTGTTGGAACAACATTATTTGTTTTGATACCTGAACCGAGATCTACATGTACAGTACGTATATATAACTGACAAAATGGCGCCGGACACACTTTAAAAGTTCCGTCACCGAAATAAAATTCCTCATCGTGAAACGGGCTCATATATTCCCTCGACAATAATGACGAGAATATTACAATTTTTTCGTTTGCTCCATCATCCGCAACTAAAGAGGAATCCGACAAACCTCTTGGAATTTTGACATCTTTGAACTCTTTGTAGTTTAATTTTTCACATTCCAAAGTCCTTTTAACTAGTTTGTATAAACCATCTTTAACTTGAGAGAACTCTGGCATTTCGTCTATGTAACTTATATTTTCCCTTTTTAAAGGTTCCATGCTGTTCTCGAAACTGTCCTGTATGGCCCCAAAATCACTACACAAGTTATCTTTACATTGTCGCATGGCCAAAAATACGTTAGTTTTACTAACGTTCTTTTTGCAAGTATGGTCGCTCCAACGAATCATGTTGGTTTGTTCGCCGTTCAATGTTACAGAAGCTGTACACTCTTTTCTATTTACACACCGCCATCGAGACGATTTGCTTATTCGATTTTTGCCATCGAAATTATATCTGTACCCATTATGGATTATTGTTGGCTTGTTTTTCTGGTTTTTTGTTAAAATAAATTTTTTATCCATTATACACGTATTTTCTTTGAGAAACAAAAGCGACAATGACATTGTCATTATGTTATCATAATGCGATACTTCACAAGAAAACACTTAACATGAAGGTTGCAATTGGTTAAGTAGGCCAGAATACACGCATCCTTGTTTTACAATTTTACAATACCAGCCTGATAAAAGCTACCATACTATCCGTGCTGGTCCACCAATAAAAAAAATGTTGACATTTTTACACTTAGTAATTTTCGTCATAGTTATTCTTAGTCAAAAATCATAATAGTATTTTTAAATGTCGGCATTTTTATACTTAAATAGTCCATTTATTTGTTTTGACACAATTTTGCGGTATCGACATTTTATACTTAGTTTTTTTTTCCTTATAGACCTTAGTCGCCTAAATCAATGGTTTACGGAATCAAAGAACGACGAAATTCCTATCGAAGAACAGTAAGATCGATCATTCGCGTCTGCTTTAAAAATAACAGGGTGCTTAGACAAGTTGCCAATCGCTAACGCTTAGTAGCGTATCGTAGTTTTCCCTCTCTGTCTGCCTTTCATTTACGATTGACGATTAAGCCTTAGCGATTGGCAACTTGTCTAAGCAGCCAGCTTTCCTTGTCTGAATTGCTAGCTGCTTGTAGTTGTAGTAAGGTAGTCGTAATCAGAATATCCCTAACCTAAGGAGTGAAAAATAAATATGGTTGTTTATGCGCTCGTGCTCAAAACAAAGGAATTACTCTAAAAGGACCATACATGTTTAAAAAAAATGTGGGTCTTCCACAGGCAATTAAAGCTGAAGGATTTAAAAATTCCTTAGGTATTGGATCATAAATATACGGGAGAGTTATGCAAACACTTATAACAAAATTCGTGAGAGTTTTGCGAATTATACGGTTGAGAAAATATAATGCCGGAACCAGTATCCGGAACGTTATGTGTAAAAAATATACACAGATTAGCACAGACACAAGACCCTTTAAAAATGAGAAAAAAATCTTACCACGCAGCTATAAAAAATATAAGGATGATGACGCAGTTAGGAACACAAATAAATAACTCATATACAGATATTTCTAACTCCTACGATCACGCTTTGGTTATCACGAGTTCTTAGATCATTATTGTGGTAGTGAAAAAAAGTAAAAATGCTTATCCTGCTTTTTTGGGCCCCAATATAGCATATCGTGGGCACAGCTGCTGTACACTCACGGAGTATAATCAATGATTTCGAAAGCAACGCCGTTGATCGATTTAATAGCATTATTGCAAAGTTCGTTGGTGGCAATATAACAAACTTTATACAACAGCAAACATATCAGTCGAGATAATGTAGCTGCGGTTTCTGGCATACAACCCAAAAAGGCCGTTGTATAGTTTACAAATAATGACAATTCTTAGCGATCCCTAAATCACAGGTAATAGAATTTAAACACAAAACGAATTGAAAATCAAGAGGGAGAGGCAACACAAATCCTTAAAAGAATCAATTTTAACAAAAAACGACGTGACTTTACAAAGGACAAACATTATGGTACGGATACTTGTCAAAAACCTAACATGACATTGGACGTCTATAGCCAACTTAAAAAGACGTTTTAAAAAAAATTCAACAAACAAACGCTGAAAGAACAACAATTGACGATGCTACTAATTTACAAAGAAACAGCAGCGAATGGCTAGAGCTACGCCGCAATATGCGAACTAAATCCGAGTTTGGAAAAGTTATATAACGACGTTCCACGGCCAGTGATACGAGTACGTAACATTGGCAAGGCACTGCTTTATAAAGAGCGATATATCAAATGTCACGGCCATAAAACGCGGTATTGAAAATGAACCCATTGCTCTAAAACAGCTTGAAGACCAAAAAAAAGTGAATGTTAGACCATGGAGGCTTTTTATTGATGTCAATCTAGCGTTTTTTGCAGCTACCCCAGACGGGTTAGTTTATGATGAAATTATTGTGAAAATAAAATGGCCACTTTCAGCTTTTAAAACACCCATCAAAGAAGAAAAACCTGGGACATTAAAAATGACCAACTGATAATTAATACAAACGACATCTGGTATTATCAGATTCAGGGACAGCTGCATATTACGAACAGAAATATTATTATGTGTCTTTTTGCAGTGTGGTCTGGTGAAGTAATGACTATCGAAAAGATAGAACGTGAAGATATGTTTTGGGACCAAAAAAAATATGAGTACAGACTTTTATATGAACCACATATTGCCCGAAAGTTTTGATCCCCGCCTTACAAGAAACATGAAATAAATACAGCCCAACCGATCGGGACAGGCTTCAGCATTCAAGTACTTTCAACTACGCCACATTCCCAGCAGCATTCCAGTACACCTTAAAGTTCTGAATTCCATAATTCAACAACACCACACTCCTTTAGACTTCAGCAATGCAGCACTCTCCAATCGCATGTATTACCAACTCCACTCTTCCAACCACCCTGTGACCGTCTACGTTATTACGTACCCACCCTTCTTTTTAGTTAACCAAGGGGAATCCGCTATGGATACCACCCAGCTCGAGAGCAACCGGGTGGTTACGTCCGACTCGCACGGACTAAACACTTGGGGTGTTCCATCGCTCGTTCTATCTGTGGGGTTTCGGGAACGCTGCTGGACACCTTCGAAATCCTCGCGAGCGTTGCCCTTGTGGTTCCGTCTTATGGGCTGATCGCACAGCCTATTCCGCCGAAAGCTCCTTGGAACACTCGAGGGACCCACCGTCAACCTTCAAGTCAAGGGTGAATAGGCACCTTCTGGGCAAACTCACTCCATCGTAGGCCACGTCTCTGCCCTTGGCTAGTCTGTGGCCATGAGTAAGCCTATTTCATATAAAAAAAAAAAAAAAAAAAAAAAACCCATCACCCCTTACAAAGGCTGTATTCGGCTGGAGGAGTGTGTTATATTATTATATTTTGCATGTGGATGGTGGATGAACAATTGATGAATAAAACAGTCTAAAAGCAACACTCATCTTTGACTCACATTCCCTGTGCTCCTACATACTTAACATGGCGCAGTCGGTAGGATGCCAACCCTTCCAAAGGGAATCTGATTTCCAATCTGACTTTTTAGAAGACATTCGGGTTAATTGACCATTAGATATTATGACCCCTTGTCTTTCTGACAGTAAAACATCGTATGCCCCTAAAGGTCGGTCACATACTGCGCAGAGACGCTACTCTGCAGTCATCGTAAGTACAAGGGCGCCACCCAATCTATCTACGGTTAATAGGCATTAACCGGTCGTAAAGCTTTTCAACCGATTTAACCCGATCGTACGTTGGCTGATGGTGCTCTTATTAGAGATATGGCGCGTATTTTTTTTATGTGGCGTCGTTCATGTTCGGATTGCCTTTGCTCCAATTTCTACTTATTTTTTTAACACTTTTAGACACTGGTGAGGCGCTCAGACGTCTACTTCATGATAATTTATTCTTATATTACTAAGAATTCCTTAATTTCATTATACTTGGGTAGGTACTTATGTACATCATGGTGTACCTGTTCAAGTAAGTAGATATTTTGTGGTACAACTCAATTTATTTTGTTAAATATATTTTTGAGTTGTATTTTTAAGAGTGTTCAATCACTCCATGTCCGGTGTTGGTAAACTTCGGTATTTTTTCTTTATTATATGACATCTAATATTTAAAACGTAGTGTAAGTAATAAGGATATTAGCAAATAATTAAACTATGGCTTAAAATTGAGGAGTGTCTTTCCAAAAGCGAGTTTTTTTTTGTATGTTTTCATTAGAGACATAATATCCACTAACAAAGTGGAAAATAGCCCTTTTGAAATCACTCCTCAATTGTAAGCAATCATTATCCTTACAGTTTAATATTTACGTTATTTTTAAACCGACTTCAAAAAAAGGAGGAGGTTCTAAATTCGACGTTTAACTAAAAACAATTGTATGCCCTTTTACATATATCTTTACATCATACATTTCTCAAAATTCATTATTTTTATATAATTATTCTGACTAACTATTAGAGACTTCATCTCTAGTTAATGTACTATATCTGTATTTATATGAAATCAAATTTATGTTTCGTTTTTACTTAATGCATGTTAGCTGTAAGATGTTATAAAACTATTATTTGAAAAAAAAAGTCCCGCTGAGTTTCTTGCCGGATTCTTCTCAGGCAGTGGTGTAGGGTTAGAACCGCAAGTAGATTTTTCTCTCATTCGCTATTTAGTTTAACGATTCAAAAGCGCTCGTTGCTGGGCCTAATTAAATAAAAAATATTTTGACTTTGATTTTGACAGTTTTTTTTGTTGTATGTATGTTACCCGATATCTCCGAGAATCGAGAACCGATTTTAATTATTTCTTTTGTGATCGAACGTGTACAACCCCGAGACCATTTGCACCAAGTTGGGGTCTGATGATGGGATCTTGGGGAAATCGAGGGATCTCTTCAAATGTTATAGGTACATGTATGGCGCTTTTAGTAATTTTCATTCATTTACAAGAGTCAGAAAGTAGGATTTGCTGGTAGGAAACCAATAATGGAAACCACAAATGATAGGATCTTGGAGAAATCGGTTGAAGTTGGTTGTTTTTAACTAAATTTTTAATTTGGTGATTATCATTTCAGCATACATTAGGTGTATGCGACAGCAGAGTACGTATTGGAAGAAGAGTACGGAATTTATTTATTTTCAACTACTTACTAATAAATAAGTACAGTCAAGGGCATTAATATATATACACTTCTCCATACTGATCCCTTACAAATGTGTCTTTAAATTAATGCACTCGACTGTACATATAATAATTATCTTGGAATACTCATCTAGTATACTATAATATTTTGTCAGCCTCTGTAGCGTAGTTGGTAGTAACCCTGCTTACGAAGCTGGAGGTTCCGGGTTCGAATCCCGGCGAGGGCATTATTTGTGTATTTATTTATCACAAATTTGTTCCTTGGTCATGGTATCTATATGTATCTATCTATTATATATATCGTCGCCTGGTACGCACATCACAAGCCTTAATTGAGCTTACCGTACTAGGTTGATTTGTGTAAGATGTCCCAAGATATTTATTTATTATTTATTTATAATATGTATACTATAGTTGAAGTTTGGAACAATTTTTCGCTGACTGTATTAGAAACAAAATCCTTCTTGTGCTTATTGTGGGACTAACAATAAGCACAGTAAGAAGGATTTTGTTTCGAATACAGTCAGCGAAAATTTGTCCCAAACTTCAACTTCGGCCTCCTGAGACCCAGTGACGTTTGTCAAGTTTCTGAATTTAAAACTTTCTGTTCATTAATAAAAAAATATATATTTATTCGGAAAATGTACAAAATTTTAAACAAGATTTTTTAGGGGGAATTCCATGCAAGAGTGTAATTGAGAGCATTTGCATTGTGGGTCACTTGTCAACTAAAATTCAGGACCGTTTTTCAAGGCAATTTAGTATGGCGTGCGGCTTTCATGTTTTATTTATTCGTAGTTTCTCACAGACAAACTACAAGGTTTGCTAAGGGTGTCTCTATTTATTGTACACAGAGGGAAATTTAAATCGTGAATCTTAATATGTTTTTCTAACTCTATGAATAACTAACAATTGAATGCTTCATAAGTTACTTAGAATAGTCAGGATGTTTTTTTGCTTTTTTGTGCCCATTTCTAATTTTAATGTGATTTTAAGAAATTATAACGACTATTATAATTTATCAACTTTAAGCTATTTAAAACATAAAATGTAATACGCGTTTAAACCAAAAGAGCATTCGCTGTTCTAGCGCCCGTTCTACGAAATCAACCAATCACGTTTTGTGTACCGATCGAATTTCGTAGAGTGGGAGGTTAGAACAGCGAATGCTCTTTTAGTTTGAACGCACCTTTATATATGGTCGCAGGTAAGGATCGTTCAGAAAGAACATTGTCCATTATCAATTTATCAACAACAAATGTTTTTTTGTAGTGCAGGGGCGAAGATTGCTCGGCAGGGGTAAGAATAATTCATTATTTTAATAAGAAAACAAACTTAACACTTTCATTGCGAACGATTGCAACGTGCTACGCTCGTAGCCGATCCCGTGATTTTTCCGCTTTGTAGCGAAAATGGACCTCCCACAGAGAACTCCCCTCGGGAGTTCCCCGCGCTCAAGGTGATAAGTTCACATCATCAGCCTGATAGTCCACTGCTGGACGTAGGCCTCTCCTATAACTATGCGTATAGACGCATTAGGAGGTAAATGCCCATAATCGCCACGCTGGGCAAGCGGACTGGCGATCGCAGTAATGTGTCCACTATGATGACGCTGCTGCCCATCATCAATCTTGTGGAATGGTCAGTGACACAAGGTGTTAAGTTCAATAAGGTACAAACGCCAACAAGTCAACAAATGTTAGTGGACTATTCGTGCCACAGAATTAGATTTGGATAGAAGAAACAAGTTCATTAATTTGTATGGCGGCCGAGTGTGTCAGATTTTGTACTGAAGTTGTTACTTGCCTATGAATTTAAATATGTCTCAGGCCCTTGAGTATTCTTATTTTTTTGTGTTGTTGCAATTAATATTACTTAACCTTTTGAACGCCGCTTGGGATATCATCGGACGTGCCCGTGTCGCCGCCTATACTAAGTTATAACAAACTATGTAGTGCTTGCCACATAACTTACGATAAAATATTTTATTGTTAATAGTTTACTGTGATTAGCTTCATTTCTTACCAGCTTGTCATTAAATATTATATTATTATAATTAAATCACGTTTACCAATGTCTTTATTATGGTTTCGTCCCTTTTATTAATGGTTTGAATCTGTGAATTTTACCAGCTATGCAAATTTATTGATGGACGTTGCTACATCACTAATATTTCTCATTTCGTATCTGTGACGTCATAAGCGGTCTACTATTTCAGACATTGGCCAAGGCTTCATTGTTTTTTCGTCGATAAATTGGCACTAGTAGGGAGAGGATTGATCGCATTAGAAACGTATCGAATCTGCAAATTTCAACGTTGTTTGGCTTAATAAATCATAAAATTGTACAATTCTTTTGATAAATAAATATTGTAAGCTCAACATTATAGTACTCAAATTGTTTAAACTACTAAACAGTACCATTCTTATATATCTTGTTGAGTTAACATAGGTAATTTTGAAAAATCGAGTAATCCACATCAATAAAATTTTCTATTTTATATCTTTGACGTCACATGCGGTCTCATTTTTAAGACGACGGCGTAGTCTGTGTTGATTATTATTGCGGAATATAATGACTTGGTACAGTTGGTAGGGGTTACCGATGAACCACGATAACAGAGTCTTCCCTTATTTATCGATTCAAATTTCTACCATCTATAAAAAAACAGACTTCACTGATAAACCCTGGTAGGTAGGCACAAGTAATACAATTCAAATATATTTATTTCCAAGTTCAACTTTGAAAACTTCCAAGGACTCAAATAAGTCCAAGTGTCAAAATGTCCAAAGGTCAAAACATCATGGTATCAAAATGTCCAGAGTGAATGGTATCACAATGACAAGGATTAGGTACTCTATCATGTACAGTCAAGTGCAAAAATAAGTATCGAAAGAATCTGCTCATAAATATGTTATGATGTTCATATTACACAGAATTAAAGTGCACTGGGACATATTTTTGAACATTTTTGTGTACACTTTATTTTGTCTTTGACTGTACTGCCAGGCCATCATGGAATGTCGTGTTGAGAGTAAAGTCTCCGGATGCTGAACGTGCACCTAGAACTGCCGAAGGAGTATCTACATGGCAATTTCGTATGAAGCGAAAGTATCAACACTTGGTGTGGCTACTTAAGGCATTGGGTAACTTGATTCAGTTAAGGACAGATTCTGGTTACGGCAGATTATTTTTATGACAGATTCGAAATCTTCATTTTCGTCCGCTCCTTCTAAAATTCTAAATAATTCTTCAGCGGACGATATTGTAGAATACTAGACAACTTACGTCATAATTTTATAAGAACATATCGAAGTCATAAAATAGGTTAGCTAAGTAAGGTCAGTCGCATGCATAAATCTTACGTCGTAAATCTAAATATCGAATGAGAAAGTCGACGTAGATATGCCAATACCAATCATCGTCACATCACTAGTGTCTTTTATATAAGACTTTGGCTACGAGACTTGGGGTAAAATCATACATAATCTAATGGTATAATTGAAGTTTATTTTCATCTAGAAAATAGAATAAAATCAACAGATCAGTCTCTCTGTTACTTAATTAACAATTACTGCGACTTACTTATGCAAAGAACCAAAGTAAACTCTGTAAAAGTAAAGAATATCTTGAGAAAAACATGAAAAAAATTGTCTTATTTATCAGACTGCGGCGACACGAGCTGGGTATTGATTGTCTGATATGTCAGACTACGGCGGTCAAAAGGTTGGAGGCATTATTAATGTTTTTGTTCACTTCAACTTCAAAATTTGACGCCCGAAAGCTGCAAGCTGCGATTAAAGACGGACAACTCAGTGGATTTTACTGAGTTCATTTGACACGCTAAGTAGATACGTTTGCTTGATCTATGGTATATATGACATCTGTGATTCGTGCTTACAATGGTCTTAAATCAAAAAAGTTCCGTTGACTGTGCTGGCGATGGTACAGTCACCATCAGATATAATGGTAGCGTTTGGAGCGTTAAAAAATATCTGAACACGCCGCAGTAGCAACTTCTTCATAACTGTATAATTAACACTCGCGGACAGTGAAAGAGTTAAATTGCGTTATTATTATAATTTTAGTTTTAGATACTATGTTTCTTAAGAAAAATTTTTATTTTTATCTATTATTTCAAATGACATCATAATAAAACGAAAATTTTTTTTATTAGTTTTGGGACAAAAAACTGACCGATCGAATAATCATTTCGTTCCACTATTCCTTTCAAAAAATGGAACATACTTAAACTTTATAAATTATAATGCATAATCAATTTTTGCAAACTATGCGGACCTATATAAAGTTTGACCTTATACTCGAAAATAAACTGCACGTCAAATTTACACAATATGTCATTTCTTATATTATCTTATCTTATAATTTGTGTATCATTTTGTTCTACCGTTTCATTTACTCCTCAAATCACCCTATTGTGACGTCACTGCCACAACAATCCGGGGTCTACACATTACATAAGAGCAAAAGTAAATACAGTGGAAGCATTTTCTGGTTTTATCCCCTAAAATGTGTCCATAATGGTAATATAAGATGCCAGTAGGAGAGGTCTATTTCCAGCAGTGAACTGAGATTGACGGAATAGCGGACCTGTCATTAATTATAAACGTGATTTTTTAGGTCAACGACCTTGATGTTTGTGTTGCCATAGTAAGTTATAAAAATGTACTCATTACCAGACATCGGATTGCGTGGGGCGAAATTTCTTGACAGCTAAGGACTTCCTATATCGATAAACTCATTTATCGATGCTAGTTCTGCATACTAGTGACCGCCCCCAACATTGTATGATTTTTTTGTGACTATGTATTGGTCTGAAGACAAGTATGAAAGTCACACTTGGCATCATTAACCATTTTATATTGCATTGTACTCGTTTAATAAAAAAAGCAAACCTTTGTGTGATTACTAGTATTTGAAATTTTGAAACTAATATCGATAAATGAGAACATCTTAGGGAACATACCCATACTACGTGACCCTTTTTTAAGCGTTTTTGACGGACCCCCCCCCCCCCTAAACAGGTCACGTAGTATGGGTATGTTCCCTTACACAAATCAACCTAGTCCCACTGTAAGCTCAATAAAATTAAGGCTTGTGATGTGGGTGGGTACCAGGCGACGATATAACTATATAATAGATACTTAAATACATCGAAAGCCATGACCAAGGAACAAATATTTGTGATAAATAAATACACAAATAATGCCCTCGTAAACTTCCAGCTTCGTAGACTAGACTACGGAGGCTGACAAATCTGAACGCACTTTTATTTATGATATTGAAAAGACATGGGGCGTACTTTAAAAACCAAAAAAATATCCTAGCTGGTCTATACAAAATGTTCAAAGATAGGTTGACAAGTTGACAGGTTGATAAGTTTTTTTTTTGTGTTCACATTCACATACTTGATCCCATCCATCAGTTTTGTTGTTATGATTAATGGGTTCAGTTTTGAAGTCATTCTGTATAAAAATATTTCCAAAATTATTATCCTAAACAAACGATTTTTTTTATTAGTTTATTATTAAAAATGTAAGCTGACAGTGTTTTAATCCTGTATCCAGTGTAGCAAAGCCATGTGCATGTCGTCTGTAAGTACCGTGTGTTTTCATACTTTTATTTATTTAATTACATACAGGGTTACTTTTTCACCGGTACAATAAATTTTCCCACATATTTGGTATCGATAATAGATTACATTTATCAAATAAAATTGTCATTTTTTTTCATTTATTATTAATTCTTATCCTTCATGCAAATGTAAAATAATGGGATTACTAATGACAAGACGTCAACGGTGTGCGGGACGAAGAGGGCGGCGGAAAGGGGTGAGCGACCTGCCGGTCGGCGCATGAGTTGGCAACATAGCAGTTACCTTAATCTCCGTGACTAGACTAGGTCACGGTCAGTCGTACGGTTGACTTAAGTGTGTGCACGCGCGTCGTGTCGTACTACCTTCAGTCGGAAATTGCTCGTACGAAATGGTTCGTAGTTATTTTCTCATTGGAGAAAATTACAGTGGCAGCCCAGCGGCTATACGCTGAAGAAAGTGTGCCCCACCTGGAAAATGCCAGTGTTATAGCCATGGCCAGCCAGGTCAACAGATTTGACCCCGTGTGACTTTTTTTGTGGGGTGAGGGTGGGTACGAAGACTTAAAAAGTCTAATAATAAGTGCATTTGATGAACTTAAAAGTGAGAACTACAGACTTGTGTTTGGAAATATCGAAGGAAACATTCAAAAACGGGCAAGAGTGTGTTTAGATAACCACGGCCAACATTTTGAACACTTGAAGTATGTGAATTAATTAATTAGTGAGAAATGGACTCCATTAATTAGGTATGTTTTTTTGATTCCAATCATTGTACATAAAGTTGATTTCAAATTTTTAAAAACGCCTCAATGAAGAAAGTTTCTGTCCTACTTTGTAATTTTATCACACGTTTCCCAGGCATAATTTAAAACAATCGACAAACTTCACACACAGAAAAATTGTTTATTTTGACGGTGCTAGCCGTGACCCGTGCAAGTATGAAGGAAGATTTGGGATCAAGTAAGTTTTTTTTGCCAAGTCATAATCATAAGTTGATTACCGCCGCCGCTTTTCTAAGCCGCCATGCTGCGTGCGATGACGTTGTAAACAAACAGTTGCCAGTTCGTGTGTTTTGCTAGTTACGTACATTGATAATGCGTAATACGTCCAAATTTCTTGTTAGGTTTGCGGATAAGTTCAAACATTGGTATTTTAGTTTTTTTGTTCTAAAGGGGTAGTAACAAAAAATGCTAGTATTCTGTAACTTGGACTACGATTACGTATGTTGATTTTTTGTACTGGTGAAAAAGTAGCCTCATGGGTTATATTTACTGCATTGTTCACTTATTTACGATTTCAAATAATTATTTATAACACATTTTTATAAGTTCTCATGGAAACATTCTCAATACTTCTCAATGGAACTTACTCTTAAATTCTCATGAAAATTCTTGGAAATTTCCGAGTACATTCCCGCAATTTTGATAATGTTCTGCAAATTGTACATTACTACATATAAGTAATTGCTCATTAAATGAATGTTTTCAAGTAAAGTTTTTTTTTCTTGTTACCAGTGTATCACGGACGGATGTGTTGCAGAGGTATTTTTTTTATTCATAAGACCAACGAAAGTTCTAGTTATTTCTCATAAAGTTTTGTGAGTTGTCACTGCCATGTACGGTCGGCTCTAATAATATGTATACGATTTTGATCCTTATGTCTGTGACTGTACAGAAAGTTACATACCGTAAACTGGAGTTACTTTGAACTTTGGGGTTACATTGATAAAAACTTCTTTTATTTTTTAATCGCGAATATCTGCCGTTACCAAACGCATCTGTATATATATATTTTTAAGTCTAGCAAGAACGATAGTTATCCTTATTATTGTTTAGACACTTTAAATGAGTACGGTCGTTAGAATAGCGTATCAAGCGCTATACTTTTTGCTATTTTTCGTGTATAAAATAACTTCTAAACTAACAATAAGGTTAGTGAAGTAAACGGTTCTTAATCACAATTAACTGGTCACAAGTGTCTTTAGGTATACAAATATAACGTTTTGGTGTCTTCAATTCAAACTATGTACTTATAACAATTGTTTTTATTCAATGGGGTGTCTTTGATCACCTACATGGGGTCACATTGATCAGTATCTTACGTATAATTAGTTATAGTATGTCTATCCATTTGACTATTTATTTTATAAGAAGATTGTTCTCCCTTCAATGGTTGATTTTTGTTTTTAATAAAGTTGAATACTGAAGTTTTTTTATAATAAATCGGGGTTACTTTGATCACAAATATTTGATCAAAATAACCCCAAAACGACGTCAATTGTTGTAACTTTTAATATTACGAACGAATTTATTTGTTTTCTTAGGAGAAATTACTCCTGTAAGGGTTTACATTCAATTACCCTAAAAAAAAATTAGGTATCAAAGTAACCCCCATGTCAGTTTAACTTTGATCACAACGTTTTATTTTTCTATCTTCTTAAATTTTTAAAGTATACATAGTTTCAAATTTTTTTACCGAGAAAGATAACAAAAAATTTGATGTTACTATTTTATTTTTGGATTTTTTTACGCCTAATTTTAGAAGATATTGAAGTTTAAACTTTAAAATTGATCAATGTAACCCCAGTTTACGGTACTTACATCATCAGCCTATTATCATAGGCAATTCATCAGTATATTTTTTATATCAGTGGACTATCGTCCACTGCTGGACGTAGGCCTCTCCTATTAACAATGCATAGACTCATTAGGAGGTAAATGCCCATAATCGCCACGCTGGGCAAGCGGATTGGCGATCGCAGTGATGTATCGATTTCATTATGATAACGCTGCTGCCCATCATCAATCTTTTATAAAATAATGATCAGTGAAACTTCAATCCCTTAGTCGACTCTTACGACACCCGCAGAAGTTGGGGTGGTGACAAATGTATTGTTACTACCGTCACCACACGGCACAGAAAGTTAACGTCACCTAAACTTAATTTCCTATATTTTTATGTATAAATACAAAGGATTACTTCAGGAATAACTATCAAAACGGCGGACTTCCTAGAAACCCTTAACTTTCAAACATGGTCGTGAAGTCGTGAGGGGTAACGTCCAATAATATGTATACATTTCGGAGCGTATGTCAAGGGCATAAGGATCAAAATCGTATACATATTATTAGAGCCGACCGTACTAACCTATTTTACAATTTTAAGAACAATTCGATCTAAATAAATAATCAACCCTTACTGTTACTTACCGATATGTCACCAAGTATAAACAATGCTTAATGTGAGACTGCTTCAGAAACATAATAATGTTTTTTAATATACTTTTTTTAATGTGTTTTAAAAATAATCATGTAGTGCACCGGAATGTTTTGTCAAGCAAAGGTAAGTGAGTACTGATATTAATTAATATAGATTCAGTACCGTAGAACGGGGTGACTTTAGGTAAAAATGGGGTTACTTTGATAGATGTAAAATGGCCAAAAAAGTGTCAATTGAATTTAATATATTGGCCTTTTTACGTTACAGAGTGCCTTATTAAATAACGATTCAGACTAAACTGACGTATGGCGTAAAAACATATAATTATAGTGCGAGTTAAAAACTAAGATTTCAAAGCCGCCCCTACATTTTAAAGTCACCCTGTTCTAGGGTACCTCAGGTAAATTTTTAGTCCCTAGGGTGTCTAATTATCACGGAGATAGAACACTTAACCCTTTGAAGGCCAAGAACCATTAAAGTGGCCGTGTGGTATCCTGCCTACCACGCCAGCAGCCACTAAAGTGGTCATCGAGTATGCTGTCAACACAATAGGCATGATGACTGGCAAGTCAAATCAGCATCTTTTTTCTAACTGTCAAAACAAACACCACTATGGAATTTTATATGAAATACTCAAAAGTGACGTCACGTTTGAGTACTGCCAAATGATCTACTTTTTTAAGTTCTTTTCAATTTATTAAATAAAAGTTCTGTACAAAAATTACAACAATATACATCTTAGTAATAATTTCTTCGTGTATTATGTCGTGCATTATGTTAAATAATTTATTTTCACTACAGTCATCATCCCTATTGCCTTGCTGACAGATAAGTTTTATTTTCGTTGTTCATTAGTAGAGATACTGGAGTGTATCTCACTTTACCAAATCAGCATTTACCTAGAGAGGATTTAGCACTTAGCAGCAATTTTATTTATGCTCGAAGCAAATACCTAGTGTAATAAAAGTTGTATGTATTTTATTTTAGTGCGAAGGCGTAAAATGCAACGCCACAGTAAGTAACCAGTTTTAATAATGAGTACCTCGTATTGTTATTATATATTTATATACACTGAGCATTTTTGTTTATTTTGGCCATTTTCATAATTTTTAATAATTTGTGGATAAACTTTGGTTAATTTCTTCTCAGAATCACGAGCTCTTTCGATGGCAAAAGGAAAAAAAAAATCGTAGAATTTCCGTACATTTTCCGGATTTCCTCCGCACCATACAAAATATGGTAACAAAATAGGAAGAAATCCGTGGGACATTTTTTCTCATTGGGATCGAGAGATCTCGTGAGAAATAACATACAATTCACTCATAAATACGAAATCATGAAGACGTCAACAAAATAAAAAGAATGCTTAGGTAGCAATGTACAAAATGGAGAACATTCTCAAAATTGCGGGAATGTACTCAGAAAA
>JALPQI010015821.1:0-28537 GCA_025490895.1 Thaumatotibia leucotreta | reverse complement strand
CAATTCCAAGAAAAACCGAGTTCATTTCGATATGGAAGTTTTTCTGATTGTTATTTTCACAAATGATTTCATTTTGCAATGTTTGTATAAAATTGGTTTCGTTCGATGTTACGGGGTTATGTTATATAACCAAAATATTGGTTATGCAGCTCATGCAGCTGCTTAGGAATTAAATGTGACTAAATAACAAATGGGAGGGGCACATTGCGCGTAGAACCGCTGGCCGTCGGGGCAGGAAGGTTCTTGAGTGGCGGCCACGAATCGGAAGGCGTAGCGTGGGTAGGCCCCCCACAAGGTGGACTGATGACCTGGTGAAGGTCGCAGGAGTCCGCTGGATGCGGGTGGCGCAGGAGTGGCGAGTGGCAGGGTGGCAGTCTTTGGGGGAGGCCTATGTTCAGCAGTGGACGTCTTTCGGCTGATATGATGATGATGAAATAACAAATAAAGTATAGGAGCTTCACAGATATTCGTTTATGTGTTCATTCGGGCTCAGACGATACAATAAATGTTGATTCATACGAGTACAATTAATGAAGCCGTCCATATACTATGACGCATAATACATGAATCGCGATATAAGAAAAACCCATAAAGTATATAGGATTTCTGGCATTTCATTTGTATTTTTATTAGAGGCACTACTATAATTCTTGACATTTAAAAATTAATTTTGGATAGTTATAGATTAGCCTTTATTAATGAAATGGTAAAACTCACCATTTTTCGATGGACTTATCGTTAAAGGTATATAAATATTCATTTCTAAACTATAGATATAGATTTCATACATTTTAAATTAAGATGTCATATATTTAAGAAAAAGACTAAATTCACCAACGTGCACCGTCTGAAAAGTCACGGAAGCTGAAATATAGAATAGATATGCCTAATGGATGTTAAAATAAATACTTGGCGGTTTTACCCCTCATAACACCTTTTCTACCGCCGACAATTTTGTTTATAGTGTAATTTATTCAACATTTTGTTGAAAACCCAAGTGGAATATATTATTGAGTAGCGATAGAGCAAGTCTAGCATTTATCGATAAAACTAATGTATTCGCAGCGTCAGCCGTCTGTCTGCACGCAGCCAATTTTGTTCTGAAACTTTACCAATGCTACGCTGTCGTCGACTAGGGATGGGACACAGTTGTCAATGACAAATGAATGTCGATAGAATAGAATACAATTTATCCATAATACACAAAACCGAAAAAGAGGTACGACATACATTAGAGATGTCACGCAATCGCATCAACATCTTTACAGGCCAATAAGCGGTCGTGATCACGAATATCAAAAAATAGAAACATGTTCATAAACTTTTCAAAAACTTACATCGCAGCAACCACTAAAATAAAAAGGAAAATAGCATTTTTATGAAAACCCCAGGAACATATTAGGTCAGCCTTACCGTATGGAACCAGGGATTTTTTTTCTCGTTTTTCTTGTTGGCCCCATTGGAAGTTATTCCGTACAATGATTTGAATTGTCATCTGGAACCTGCCCTACAATCGCGAACTTCGGAAAAAAAATATCGCATATTTCGAGGATTTGTCTCTGACGCTCCAACGAATGTGTCAACAGAGTGAGACCATTCCTCGAGATTTACTGATTTTGAACTTCACCCTATGGCTGCAGTGCCTTAATTCTGCTTCTATAAGACACTTTTATTTATCGTCATTTCAGCTTAAGTACGACCAAAACGGACTTCCCGCAGAGAAGGTAACAGCCGGAAATTATAAGTGCTTACCTCCAACTTACCTCATTTTATTCTGAATTGAGCAAATTATTATTAATCACGTTTTAATATAATCAGCAGTATGCGAAAGGTGTAATATTTATGGTGCTATTAATTCTAGGAGTAACGTTTTTGTTGTTGAATTATTTTTATCTAATCCACTGAGCAAAGACTTTCAGATGTAAATGATTCTCTTTAAAAATACTAAAATTACCAATTATGACATCATAATGGTGTCATAGCTGTGTTAAAAAGGTATTATACTAATAAACAATACATAACGTGATAAAAATTGTCTTGATTAACTCTATATAACTCTAACAGATAGTCTATAACTTGCAATTATATTTTTTAATATACCTACCAAGAACTCAAATAATTTAGATCTGTAATTACTCACTATGTAAACATTTTCTTACTTAGGGATTAACATTAAATTTGAGCTCAACTTCAAAACTGACAAGTGACTAATGTTTGTACATAAATTTCGTGCCCTTACATTTAGGTGTACATCTATATAAACCCTTTCTCCAGTAAACGCGTAATTTTCCTTGTTTAGCTTCCTAATTATAAACCGCCTTGTATTCGTGGGAGCTCGTTTAATTTACCTAAAACGGCGAGATAAAGTATTTTGGAGATTATAGAGGAGGCGGATTACTTTATTGTTACTGTGTAAACTTAACCAGTTTCAGTATTTCTTTTAGATTAAAAGGGTAGTAAAAACTGTAGGTAAGTTTCTTGTTAATAAAATATTTATTGTACACGTCATAAAAACATCAAAGTAGCGGTAAGATAATGGACGCGATTAAATATTATAATTTTTTGGTAGCTTGGCTAATAGTAGTAGTAGTAGTAAAACTCTTTATTGTACAAAAACAAAACATTAAATTCATATAACTAGAAGGCATGTAAAAAGGCGAACTTATCCCTTCAAGGGATCTCTTCCAGTTAACTTTGAGTAGATGAGAGGAGATAATGCAAACGGGTGACAAATGTAGCTATAATAGCTACGTGTACAATAAGATCTGTAAAAGAAAGCAATAGGATATAAATAAATACAAACATATTGAATACAACAGAAAATAAATACAAACATAATAATAGAATAGATATAATTATACAGGTGATAGGAAAAGATACTTAAAGATTAAACACAATTGATACATACGACAACAATATATACGAGAACCATAAAAATAAAAAGAGTTAACATTACGTTAACTCTTTTTTCTACTCCGGCACTTTTATCTGTCATTTATATAGTCCCGCCAACAAATATAAAAGCAGGACTTACTCAATTTCAGAAAAGTCTATATACTCTATTCTTCAAAAACACCCTAGGCTTATAAAGTCGCTAAAATGCAACTGCTAGCAGAGATACCTACTCAATTTACAA
Organism: Thaumatotibia leucotreta; assembly: GCA_025490895.1. Lineage (NCBI taxonomy): Eukaryota > Metazoa > Arthropoda > Insecta > Lepidoptera > Tortricidae > Thaumatotibia > Thaumatotibia leucotreta. The sequence goes on along the minus strand of JALPQI010015821.1, from coordinate 25,401 downwards.
CAAATCGCAAACCTGACAACTTAACAAACAACTGGATTCATATTGTCTGAAATAATAACGTATCTAAAATAATTGCTACCAACGTAAGGAAAAAAACGTAAGTGTTTTAGAATCGTCACTGGCAGGCAGCAACTGACAGTTAAAAAAAAAACGTTACCGTGTCTATTACATTCCGTCATTTGTTTTTTCACTGTGTTTCACTGTTATTTTCAGTTTGTGCGGCAATCTTTAAATTTGTTTAAAATTCTTTTTTCATATTTTTTTGGACTGTGAAGTGAAGAAAATAAATTGAATAATAATAAGATAAGATGGATTATGATGAGGACTTGGTTCTGACACCGGAAGAGATATCGACGGCGGCACAATCAGTTACTGAGAATTTGTTGCCTACAAAATCGCTACATCTTTACGATCAGTCGTACCAGAAATTCACGGCGTGGCGAATCGAACACCAGACTTCGTCATTCTCAGAGAATGTCCTATTGGCATATTTTAAAAGCCTCATAGAATTATTCAAACCGTCTTCACTTTGGGTTGAATATTCAAAACTCAAGGCAACTCTCAACCTATACAACCAGACAGACATATCTAAATACGCCAAGTTGCTGGCTTTATTGAAAAGAAAGTCAGAAGGGTTTAAGGCGGAAAAAGGTTTTTTTTTAGACTTTTTTACCCGATGAATTAAAAAAATTCATTGAGCAAGCCCCTGATCGGAATCATCTGTTCAACAAGGTAAATATATAGTTACATATTTCTTGTTTTATTAATGCACTAGTATATTCGGTTAATTATGTTATTTAGGTATTCTGTGTATGCAAATATTGTATTTAATTACATTGTAAGGATTTTTAACACCTAGATTCCTATTTCTTGTTACAGGTGGCTGTAATTTTTGGAATAATGGGGGCTTGTCGCCGGCAAGAGTTACACGATTTAAAAAATAACAATATTATTGATGCCCAGGAAACGCTAGTGGTTCATATAATGAACACCAAGAACCGAATTGATCGCACTTTTACAATAACAGGGAAATATTACCATATCTGCAAAAAGTACATGATTCTTCGCCCAGATAACTGCAACACTTTGAACTTTTATTATATATATTAATAATATTCACTATTCAAAATTTACATCTCCATTTCCATAAATGAATTAAACGTATAATAATTAAAGTATATTTTCATATAACAAACTGTGTTTTATTTTGTGATTAATATAATCCTTAGTCGTAGAAAAAGTAATGTATGCAACGTTGTTTAACCGAGTCAAAAAATACTCGTGGCGTCTTTATTAACAATTTTCGGCTTCGCCTCAAATTGTTACTTACGCCACTCGCCTTTTTTGACCTCTCTTAAACAACTGTTGCATAAAATACTATATGTAATATACAGTTGTTATGTAATATACAGTTTTTGTCTTATATATTTCTTTTCGGCATTTCATTAGTGCCGTTGTAGATGTAGAAGCGTGATATTCCCACAAAGTATCACGTTGATAGTTGTGATGCTTGGTAGGAATCTTAATTATTACTGTTATGAATACGTTGACAAAAAAGTAATAATCAAAATAAAACTCTGAAAATAACTATTAACTACGAGTAAATCATTATTCTATTATGCTCGGGGTTTCTCTGCGAGATCGCATCAGGAATTACGAGATCCGCACAGGAACGAAAGTGACTGACATAGCCCGAAGAATCGCCAGGTTGAAGTGGCAGTGGGCTGGCCATATTGCCCGGAGGACCGATGACCGGTGGGGTCGGCGTGTTCTCGAGTGGCGACCACGAACTGGACGGCGCAGCGTGGGAAAGCCCCCCACAAGATGGAGCGACGACCTGGTAAAGGTTGCGGGTGTCCAATGGATGCGGACAGCTCACGACCGATCTTTGTGGAACTCTCTGGGGGAGGCCTATGTCCAGCAGTGGACGTCAATTGGCTGATGATGATGATGATGATGAAATCATTATTTGTACAGTTGTACACTCAACCATTTGGATCCCTAGGCTAGTCTAGAACCAAGTCAAAATGACAAGTAGTAAGAGATTTCATACAATCTGATTTATAACGTCACTTCGATAAGGTTCTTGAGTGTCCTATGTTTTTAATAGGGTGAACAGTAGTACGAACGGCTTTCAGAATGCTTGTTTTTAAGCTTGGTTACTTTGTAAATGTTTGACTATGCTTTAACTATCGCTGTCAGTAGTAGCCGTGTGGTGACAGCAGTAAGAATAGATTTGTCACCACCCCAACTCCTCCGGCGGGTGTCGTAAGAATCGACTAAGGGATTAAAGTGTCACTGACCATTTTTTGACAAAAGATTGATGATGGGCAGCAGCGTTATCATAGTGGACACATTACTGCGATGGCCAATCCGCTTGCCCAGCGTGGCGATCATGCGCATTTACCTCCTAATGCGTCCATACGCATAGTTAATAGGAGAGGCCTACGTCCAGCAATGGACTATGACATGCTAATGGTGTGGTGGTGGTATGTGTGGTGTGTCAGTAGAAAAAATAATTCAAATTTTCTATAATAAGCCTACGCGCCTACTTTTTTTGAATACGCCACCTTTTTTACTGACAGGGATGGTTAGACAGAGTATATTTCGTTCCCTTTCCTATACCAAAATATCTCGAATTATCAAACTCTTCACGCTATGCACCGATTTATCATATTGTGCACTTGTATAAAAATAATTATATTCTTTTATGTAATTAATAATACATTTCGCGTCGACGGCAGTAAGAATACATTTGTCACCACCCCAACTCCTCCTGCGGGTGTCGTAAGAGTCGACTAAGGGATTGAAGTGTCGCTGAACATTATTTGATAAAAGATTGATGATGGGTAGCAGCGTCATCATAGTGGACACATTACTGCGATCGCCAATCCGCTTGCCCTGCGTGGCGATTATGGGTATTTACCTTCTATATAATGCGTCTATACGCATAGTTAATAGGAGAGGCTTACAGTTGTGTGCAAAATAATAGCAGCAGTCAAAAAATAGCAGTCAATAAGAAAATTAAAACTTAGAGGAATTATTTTGGGACTTTTTTTTGTTATTCAAGTACATAATATAATATTCATTCAAGATGAACTGCAAACTTTACTGAAGTAATATTGAAAGTAAGACAAACGTGGCCATGAAAACCAGCTTTTTTACCCCCTAGCAGGAATGGTGTTCAAAACTGAAATACCTAATGGAAAATACACAATTGTGTGCAATTATTGTAGTTTCGTATCTTGTCTATTGTTGTCAACCAAAGCTTTATATATACACCCATCTCATCCAGAAATATATATTTTTTCCTGTATGACCATCTTCCTCGCAGAGTGTACAAATTTTCGATTATTCCGATTTTTTATTGAAGTAATTGGTGTGTTTGCTTCACTGAAGCTCTGGTCATAGCATACATTAAGAAACAAACTAAGTTATCGGTGAAACTTCAACAAAAAATCGAAATAAGCGAAAATTTGTACACTCTGCGAGGAAGATGGTCATACAGGAAAAAATATATATTTCTGGATGAGATGGGTGTATATGTAAAGTTTTAGTTGACAACAATAGACAAGATACGAAACTACAATAATTGCACACAATTGTGTATTTTCCATTAGGTATTTCAGTTTTGAACACCATTCCTGCTAGGGGGTAAAAAAGCTGGTTTTCATAACCATGTTTGTCTTACTTTCAATATTACTTCAGTAAAGTTTGCAGTTCGTTTTGAATGAATATTATGTTATGTACCTGAGTAACAAAAGAAAGTTCCAAAATAATTCGTCCAAGTTTTCATTTTCTTATTGACTGCTATTTTTTGACTGCTGCTATTATTTTGCACACAACTGTACGTCCAGCAGTGGACTATCATAGGCTGATGATGATGATGATGATGATGATGATGTAATTAATTATTTAATGCATGGTTATTTAATGAAATGTATTGTTACACTGTTTTTAAAAACCAAGTCCAGTTGAGTTTCTTACAGGTTCTTCTCAGGGCAGTGGTGTAGGGTTCGAACCGGTAGTATTTTTTTTTCTATGTTGTGTCAGACGATTCGAAAATGCTTATAATAGGCTTACTCGAATAAAGAATAGTTTGATTTTGACTTTATCGATATTTTTCTGAATCTTTCCCATCCCTAGTGCAGTTAGCATCCAGCCTGCAACGCCGGATCCAGTGGTTGCAACTTATCGCTTCGAGCACGCTCTACATAGCTACAGATATAGCTACGAGGCTTTATAGTTATAGTTAGGTAGCTCGACGTTTAGCCACTTACAGCGATCAAAGTTGGATTTGCAAAATGCTTGCATTTATGTAAATCGAGGCACTTTAGTGTTGTCCAAATCGGTAAGTTCAGTTTACGACTAAGGCGTTCAATTCATTTTCTATTTCGTTTCTTGTATTTACTTGTAGGTATTCTATGATTTGTACAGTCAAAGGCAAAATAAAAATGCTCAAAAATATGTCCCAGTGCACTTTAATTTTGTATAACAAAAACGTCGTAACATATTCATTTATAAGAGGATTCTTTTGATACATATTTTTTCACTTGACCTATACCTAACATTTAGGCCGTAGTGACGGCAGTAAGAATACATTTGTAATAATAATAAGAATACTCCTGCGGGTGTCGTAAGAGTCGACTAAGGGATTGAAGTGTCACTGACCACTATTTGATAAAATATTGATGATGGGTAGCAGCGTCATCATAGTGGACACATTACTGCGATCGCCAATCCGCTTGCCCAGCGTGGCGACTATGGGCATTTACCGCCTAATGCGTTTATACGCATAGTTAATAGGAGAGGCCTACGTCCAGCAGTGGACTATCATAGGCTGATGATGAAGCGCGGCATGTTTTGGAGAGCCTAGGTCTTCATCCGGGCTCAGTGCTTGACAATGGAGACCTAAATCCACTCTCTCCGAGATATGTCGTATAGTAGTAGTAGCTAAATTTATGTCAGTTTTACCCTATAAATTTTAGTAGAAAAGATCCGTTCAAGGGCTAAGTTCGCCTTTCTACGTTTTTATTCTATCTACCTACTACTTATTTATACGATGACCATCGTCGCCATCAGATATTATATCGCGGTATGTCCATGCAAACGCTATTCCCATACTAAATACCGCTACATGACTACATGGTACAAACTGTCATGATTTTTCGGGTCTATAAATGGTAAGGCGATTGCCTTCAGATATATCCAAAATTTCAGATATGTTTGGGCACCGTGGTCGCTCCCTCATTCGGGAACCATGTCTAAGTGACTATAAATCGCCAGCCTCCGTAGCCTAGTTGGTAGTGACCCTGCCTACGAAGCTGGAGGTTCCGGGTTCGAACCCCGGCGAGGGCATTATTTGTGTACCTATTTATTTATCACAAATAAATAGGTACACAAATAATGCCCTTGGTCATGGGTGTCTATGTATTTAAGTAATCTATCTATTATACAGGGTGGAACGGAAAGACGATCTTTCCCGCTACCGACCGAGTCTACCAACCATTACGATGAATTTTCAGTACAGTACCAACATCGAAAAATCTTTGAAAAAAATTAACCCCTCATACAAAGTGACTGATTAGTTAGAGCTCAATAGTATGGAAAAGTCAATTTTCCATGTACGTTTTCGATGTTGGTCCCACACTGAAAGTTCATCGTAATGGTTGGTAGACTCGGTTGGTAGCGGGAAAGATCGTCGTTCCGTTCCACCCTGTATATATCGTCGTCTGACACCCACATCACAAGCCTTAATTGAGCTTACCGTGTGACTAGGTCGATTTGTGTAAGATGTCCCAAGATATTTATTTATTTCAATCAGATTGTATAAAATCTCTTACTACTGATTGTGACATAGTTTTAAGCACAGTGTTCCAATTGATAGTACCCCGAAACTTAGAAACTCCTATACAACTTGAACCCGGCAGTCTTCGGTCAATAGCGGCCATGTTTACGGATCGGGAGGTCGGGGTCCGATATCGGCCCTTTATCGACGATTAGCGGGCGATTGGGTGCTAATTATAACCCGCCGCAGAACTGTGACCTTTCAGTATAAAAGCTCGGGTTTTTTGTGCGATAATCGCAGCATTAGACGCATGCAGTCTACGTTATATGTTTGAATACGTGATTGGTTTGTTTCCTTAGCGTTAGAGTTGAACAATCAGGACCAGGATTGGGTTCCACTTTAACATCAAGATTTAACAAGTAGATTTGAATTTAGGAAACCCCTAGCTGTATGCTTTCTTAGGATGCATTCAGACCAAACGAGCATTCGCTATTCTAACGCCCTACTCTACGAAATTCGATCGTTACACAAAACGTGATTCGTTGATTTCGTAGAGTGGGGCATAGAATAGCGAATGCTCGTTTGGTCTGAATGCACGTTTAGCAGAATGAAGGAGTATTAGTATTTCTGTTGTGGGTTATTTAGTTGGTCATACTATTAATACTTTTTAGTACTTGTATAAAGTTGTAGCCGTAACAGAAACACAGCACCTGTGAACATTTTAACTGTCTAACTATCACATCTTACGAGATACAGCCTGGTGACAGACAGACAGACACACAGCGGAGTCTTAATAACCCCTAGAACCTTAAAACGTTTTAAGACGAAAAAGTAGCAAAGTAAATTCCATAATTCTACAAATGGCGCGATTTGTGAACAAGTGTGATGAAAAACAAGCATATCCCTCATAAAAACACACTTAACATATAATCACGTATCTCCTTTTTCACCACGTCGACCCTCAGTAATCTTCGTCCATCGTACCATCCACAATTCCTGTTTGCTTTTAATTGTTAGCTGTCCATAGACCTTATGGCTTTCACAATAAGGTCCACCAATAATTAAAACACTGCCCCTGTTTGTACAACCAACAACACAGATAGCTGAACATTGGTGAACGTTATACGTATTGTAATAAGGATTATAAGTGGTTAATCTGTGTTGCCGGTTATTTAAATTGACGAAGATGAGGGTAGGCTTAAACATTGGTTACGTTGTTTGGTTTTTACGTCGAAATTAGTTTAATATTTCCGTTACGATAAGGGTCGATTGCAGTAAAATTGTACGTTAAAGGGGTTTAATGAAATCAATATTTAAAGTCATAATTTTTGTGTCATGAAGTTAAATTTTGTGTAACAACTTTGGGCAGTGTAAAAAGATAACAATTTTAAATTCTCTTTGAGCGATCAACAATACGATAATACATTTTTTTTTAATTTGCCGCCTTTTGCTAGCGATTAACTATGTATTTATGTACATTTTTTTTTGAAATTTTATCGACGCATAAAATTTGCGAATTCAGATTCATTCGGTCCCGGGACTACTGAAAGAGTGTCGATATAATTCAATATGGCCTTGAGTTCACTAAGACTTGTTCAATTCAGTAACGTATCAAAACGACATAGTAGGTACTAAGCCGACTGGCGCTTAAGCATTTTTAGAGCGATAAAACTAAATTCCTTTTTAAATAATATTCATTAAAGCTTAATATTCAGAAGCGGTAAAGATATTATATAACCACTAAGTTAAGATTACCCGTTTATTTGTGTTTCGGCTCATTACTTTTTTTGGAAAAAATAAAATAAGTCTTGCCACTTACGTTGTTTTTGTAAAATCTTGAGTAGTTACGTTGTTTTTGTGCAAAACTTGATGAACATTTTTGGAAAAAGATTTTTTTTATTGAAAAAAAATCTTCGTATACGCTAATATTCCCCATTTTATAAGTCGGTTTAGAATATGGTTTACTCTGAGTATTAATGCTGCAGTTTTATTCGACACTTTTTAGTGCAGTTTAGTATGGGAAATAAAATATTTTAAATTTTTTTGCCAAACGGGAAAGTTTTTAGACAATTTTTTTTTTATACTGTAGCTCCTTTGATGACGAACAGTATGACATCAAAAACTCAAATTTGGAAAAAATGCTAGTTATGTTGTTTTTGTAAACATTCCTTCAAGTTTTAATCGTTTTATTTAGGAATCCTAAAAACTAAACGATGTTTGGAAATAAACTAGAATGCAGGGTGAATCGCAATTACCGAGCACTCTGAAAATTCTGAAATCCTAATGAACAACGGAGGAAATTTGTGTCACAATCACCAATTTACAAACAGTATCCTTAGGCTCTCGGAATCATGTCACGCGTAGTAACTAAATAAGGGCAAATTGCGTTGTATTTTTATTTTCATTTTAGTATATTTTCTCTCACGAGTAATTAAAATACGACGCTACACGTGAGGAAATGTCATGACATGCTTTCTCCACTAGTTACGAAATGATATGTGAGTGAATTTAGTAAAATGTCCCACTTTGTCGTTTGCCATAAAGCCGCTTTGTCAGTTTATTCATATGAAGATACAAGGAAATCTCGTCTTTATGATAAGCGACATAGTGGGACGTTTCACTAAAAACTAACACATTATAACCATACAGCGAATTGATTAGTACAGAGGTTACAGTGACAATGATAGTGAATTGCACAATCAACCGGAAGGAATCCATACTTCTTCACTTCATCAGCCTATCTCAGTCCACTGCTGGACGTAGGCCTCTCCTATTAACTATACTATGCGTATAGACGCATTAGGAGGTAAATGCCCATAATCGCCACGCTGGGCAAACGGATTGGCGATCGCGTAATGTGTCCACTATGATGACGCTGCTGCCCATCATCAATTTTTTATCAAAGGATGGTCATTGGTCAGTGACACTTTAATCCCTTAGTCGACTTTTACGACACCCGCGGGAAGAGTAGGGGTGGTGACAAATGAATTCTTACTGCCCTCACCACACGGCCGTAACCGTACTATTCAGTCCAAATTTGGTACAAAATTAGATGAACGAAATACTGCAGCTCCAAAGCCCACTGCGGCTTATTGGAATTCTTTCGGCAGTCAGCATCACCCGCCCATTTTATTAATTAATCCAGGATTCTCATCCACAAAGTGGATATAGGTATATTTTCATCACACTTGTTGTCTAAGTGCGCCATTGCTTGTGTGCGTAGCGGGAGTAATAGAAAAGTGAAATTCCCTAGGGAGTAATAGAAATATCAGTAGAACCGGCGTAGATTATTTATTTTTGTCTCTTGTCTTCATTCTGAAAATACTTGTAATGAATAACTAGCTTAATTTGCAAATTTTGTATGTACATCCAACCTTAATTGATTGTCTGTGGTGTAGTATATTTTTCTTTGGCGGGTAGTTTTGTACTTATCTTTATTATTTTGATGGAGGTAGATCTATCAAATTTCCTCCATTGTCAGTCATCCGCAGACCACGAACCCTGTAAAGTGTTCGAAACGTCGGAATGAAGTTAAAATTATTTAATGTACGCGAGTTTATCCGTTTTCATAGTTTTATTTCAAGAATCAAGTAATTGAATTTAAAATATCGTGAGTCAATAAATTATAATATTAATGCTAATAGCTATATTATAATGTAAAGCCAATCGAGTTAGAATTCCTAAAGGAGTATTTCTCATTTAGATTTGTGAGTTGTCACAGCCTTGTACGGTCGGCTCTAATACAATTTTCATCCTTATTCCTTTGACATACGTTCCGAAATGTATACTTATTATTAGACGTGACGGTACGGAAAGTTAACGTAACCTAAAGATAATTTTGTATATTAAGCTTCTGCACCGTTATTCGAAACCTACATTAATATTTGAGAGAGGCAATCTTGTTTACTATGACGTGACGGTTGCTGATTTGACTATACTCTACTCTTTTTACCCCCTCTATCAGTTTCCCGTTTGTGCCACCAGGGTACCAGGGTAGGGATGCCCGCTCCCTCGTCATTGGTGTCTCGTTTACCGAGACGTACGGTTCAGTCACAAATTCCTGGAATTTGTAAGTGAAATATATTTTAAAATCTTAACGGTTTTACCGTTCGAATATAAAAATTTGTTACTAATCTTATTTTATTTTGCAGAGTTTTTGCAAAATAATGACGGACATATCTAGTGCATCAAGCACTAGCTCATCGTCCGATTCAAGACTATACCTACTCCGGCATGGGAGCCGAAGGCGGCGTAACGATGCCATAGAAGGTTAGCGGTATCCAGATCTGTATTAGTGACATGTTGCAATCCATGAGTAATGTACCTTTCTCAGGCAAATATGAATTAGAGGGCAACTTGAGCAGCGAGATACTCGTATATACAAGGCTGAAGAAATTTGAACCCACTGTTCTTAAAGAAAATGGTTTGACACTAAAGTTGCATTTAAAGATGTTTTAGAAGAACCGTCCGTTCCAAAATACTCGCCCGCTCATGTTGACCTTATAATCTCTGTTCAACATTTTGATTCCGAAAACTGGACAAGCGTCCGATATTCAGAGGTACATAAGCTTTGCTGCTCCCAACCGGCCTTTGTAGGCCTCGAGACAAATGACTAATTAAAGAATTTATGTTTTTGACGCATTAATAGCATGGTCTCGTACTGCTGATGAGCGGTCTTTTCAGCCGTTAGAAAATAAAATCAGATCTTTTTATGGAGGGTAGTTTTCATAAGACCCCTAATGATGCTTTAACGACAAACTAGTCTTAAAATAGGTACGAGTGATAATCGTGAGAGTTTAAATCAATATATCTGTAATGATTGCAACTAACATGTCGTCACCGCGCTGACCTTATCCGACAAAGACGAGATTGTATCCCCCGCTGCCTAAGTGTCAAAGAGTCCATAAGAAAGATACCCCGAGCTCACATAACTTTTATTGGAAAAATACTGTGAAATTTCCTAAACTTTTTGGCCGGTCTGACCGCCAACCCAAAATAAGCCTGCTGCGCAAGCAAGTGCTAATCTATGTCGTGATGCTCAAAAAAGGCCCACGCAGGGCATTTATGACCAGTCTAACTGCTTTATGAATATGCTTAGACCTTTCTTACAAAAATTTTGGCCGGTCTGACCGCCAACCCAAAATAAGCCTGCTGCGCAAGCAAGTGCTAATGTGTATTAATGCTCACAAAAGGGCCTATGCAGGTATTTTATGACTAGTCTAACTGCTTTATGAATACACCTAGACCTTTATTACAAATACTTTTTGGCCGGTCTGACCGCCAACCCAAAATAAGCCTGCTGCGCAAGCAAGTGCTAATCTATGTAGTAATGCTCAAAAAGGGCCAACACAGGGTATTTATGACCAATCTAACTGCTTTATGAATATGACTAGACTCGTCTTACAAAAACTTTTGGCCGGACTCACCGCCAAACCAAAATAAGCCTGCTGCGCAAGCATGTGCTAATCTGTGTAGTTATTCCTAAAAAAGGCCCACGCAGGGCATTTATGACTAGTGTAAGTGCTTCATGAATATGCCTTGACCTTTCTTACAAAAACTTTGTCGCTGGTCTGAACGCCAACCCAAAATAAGCCTGCGGCGCAAGCAAGTGCTGATCTGGGTAGTAATGCTCAAAAAGGGTACACACAGGGTATTTATGACGAGTCAAGCTGCTTCATGAATATACATCGACTTTTCTTAAAATTGCCTGCGCAAGGCAATTATAACTTTTTACCAATGGGCTGGCGCGATCCCTTTCGCCCATCCAGAATAATTGCAAATAGCCAAGGTCAGGGAATGCCTATAAAATCACTACCCGACTAGGTCAAAACTTCCCACGCAGGGACTTTAATCAAAAGAGGAAATTCTGACTGCAACAGTTTTCGAGCGGGTCAGTTTTTATTTTTTATTTTTGGAAAGATGAGAATCATTAAATATTCCACGCTCACTATTAAAATTGATTAAATCGTTTCGAAATTCGTTTTACCTAAGGCCCCCGTTTTGCCAAATGCAGGAAACAATTCAAAGAATTATTGAGACGGGCGTGCTATATATTACACTCCTAGTTTTTGTCACGCCGATGTTCCTAATCCCAAAAAGCGACTGATCTTAACGTCCAATATTCAAATCTTAATTCTATACTTACCGATCGTAAAGTTCAAGTTGGTGAAAATTTCACCGAATTTCAGGGTTCATTCAGCCCTCAGATTTGCTAGTAAAAATAGATCTGTCAAACGCCTATTTCCATCTGCCTGTCGCAGCCAGCGAGTTTGAATTTGTTTCAAAGTCTGATTTTCAACAGCTGCAGAGGACCTGCTTGCCTTAAGGTCATTTCTGACCATTTGGGTTGCCCAGACCTTTCGAGTTTTAGTTAATTTAGACTTTTTTCTCCTAGCAAATCAGAACCTCGGCCTTTATCACGAAAAGCCTTCAAAACAGTGCAAATTCTAGAACATTTGGGCTGGCAGGTCAATCATGTTAAGTCTATCCTTACCCCTCGGAGGGCCATAGAATACCTGGAAAATTGTTGGTATCCTCATGCCAACAAAAAGTACTTCCCATTAAAGAAATGCTTGGCCCTGAACATAAATGCCGTTTTTGAAGCGAAAATCCGCTTGTACAAACGAAATTCAAAGCATTGTGGGCTCCCTAAACTTTGTCCGCTTTCCAGTACTCCGTGGCCGTTTCAATCACAGAGCCCTGTTAGCATTTGGTGCGAGTCCCCTTCACCAGTCCATATATTGTCGGTTCCCTATATATACTAATGGAAGCGCTGCTCGAACTATCATTGTGGATAAACAAGGAAAATATAAAATGATGGGGGCAATAAGAAGATAGGACAAGAAGAGTCAAGTCTCCATTCAAATCAAAGAGAAATGCTCGTGATCCTAAATGCCCTAAAATGTTGTTGCCATTACCTAACAAACTCTTCCATGATAATACAAAGCGACGACAAGTCTGTAGTTGCCTTCCTGAGGAACGAAGGGGGAACTCTGTCATCCTCCCTAATGAATCTATGCTACAAGGTGTTTCACCTAGTAGACCAGTACAACATTAATTTACTAATTCACTATCTTCCGGTAAGTTCGATTGCGAAGCAGACCGCCTGTCTCGCCTGCCTGTCGTTTCAGAGTGAAATCTCCTTCTCCTACCCATAATAACAGTGAAAATATTCTCGAAATGGGACACGCCGGAAGTACACCTCATGTCGGCAAGGGCGTATGAAGTGCCTAATTACGTATCACTGAACGCGACAGATCGTCAAGCCCAGTTTCACAATGCATTCAGTCGAACGTGGCGCTACCAGCTAGCCTGGATATTCCCACCACCATTCTTTATACCTCAAGTATTAGCACACGCAATGACTACAGCTCTAGGAATTTACCTGATCGTAGCCCCCCTGTGGCCGATAGTTTTTTGGAGAGCTGATCTCAAAAATCGAGCCCTTGCCCCACCATTCACAATACTTGTACTTACTTTAGATCAGGCCCTGATAGACACAGCCTCAGGTCATCCCCCGTCCCAGGCTCAGGAGTTGATGCTAGAAGGAGGATAATGTGGGGATGGACAGAAAGCGTAGAAAATTGGTCGTAACAACAAAATAATTTATTACTTCTAGCTGGCGAAAATCATCGTTAAAAACTTATAAACACCCTTAGTATAAGTGGTGCTTATGGTCGTGTGGTCGCTCGTGGTCGTTAATGTGAATACACCCTCAGCAGCCGATTTTGCTAGATAAATAATTGACCTGCATCAAAAAGTAAGCTTGTCCTATTCGACCATTTAAGTGTACAAATCTGCGATTGCTACCTTAACAGACCCTAATTTGCAGGTCAACCTAGCGTCAAATATGCTTGTAAAATATTCATGAAAGGCTATTTCCATTGAAACTTCAAAAGTAAACAACGTAAAGACGTACCTATACGGGATACCGGTACCTTAGTAGAATTGCTTAAAAAAGGTGGTACTCATCAATGAAAATAGCTTTTAGGAATGTTCAAAACCTGCCTATCTTATTGTTGTTTGTTCAGGTCATAGGGTATATGACCTTAATTTACTATCTGTTAATAAAAACGATTGTATTGTATCTTATACATCAATAATATTTTGGCCAATTTCTGGGTCAAAAACTGATTGTGCCTCTTAAATTATTAACGTTATTGTAAATGTTAATACTTAATTTACTACGTTCTGTTAAGTACATTAAAAGAGCACGTTGCAAAATGTGTAAAATTACCAATACCCAAACAGGGTTCATGTGAACTATACTATTATTATACAAGAAGACCTTGTGTAACACATGATTATATACAATAAATTAATTATGAATTAAATACAGTCAGGCTAGAATTTAACTCAAAATCAGGAAACCCTATTAATTTATTGAATTAAAAACGGTTATTTGTTTGCATTTAACTCAAAACTTAAAATATATGGACTTGGACCCTATATTATTTGGTATGGTGACATTTGTAAGTCTGACAATGACGCGGGCATCCAAGCTAGTCCGGATAGCTAGTGCATCCTGCAGTAGCTTCGAAAAATTTGGTACAAATCCTTCCGTTGGATGAAATCTTAGCTCGCGATAACTGACGCTCACAAAACACTTTTTCTAACGTTTGCTGTAGAGAAATTCGACAATCAGCACCCGTCTTAGCTGTAACTGAATGTTTTACTCCCGTTGATTATTCAATTTGAAAAATAATTGTAAGCAGATCTTATAGATTAGGAGCAAAGGGTACCTAATCAATAAAAAATAGATACATTTTAATTGATTTATTTATAATAAATTACAATACAACATAATTGAAAAATCCAATGTTACATTGGGTCATTTTTGACTTACCACCAGTTAATTATTACAATTGATTTTGGTCGGTTGTAGATACATAATTACATATGTAACAATCTATTCAGGTTTAATACAAGCCTAGATTAAGTTGAAATAAGCTTGTTTTTCAGTATTATTGTATGCTAAAGTTGTTTTTCAATAAACAGTATTATTGTATATTATGTGTTTTAATCCATATATCATAATATAAAAGAACATTTTTATTCTTATCACACACGAATGTGACTGTAACTTTACCAGTTACCTAATTGTTTTCACATGATTCACATTGGTGTCTTGCCACCAGGCGATAACAGACAGGTCTCAAATATTAATGTAGGTTTCGAATAACGGTGCAGAAGCTTAATAGCAGTGTTTTACCCTACAATAAAACACATATTAAGCGAAACACCTTATTCGAAACCTACACTTTATAATCCTGCCTGGCGGTTAAAATGCAATGTTCCACTTTCACAGTTACTTTTCACTAACTCACTACAAATCTTAGCACTTTCACTTCACTTCACCTTTGTGTAAGTTTTAGTGACGGTGGTGTATCTATCTATCTATTATATCACTGTTTTGGTGAAACATTGCAAAACGTGTAAATAAAACATTAAATTTGAGAACCAATGACGAGGGAGCGGGCATCCCTACCCTGGTACCCTGGTGGCACAAACGGGAAACTGATAGAGGGGGTAAAAAGAGTAGAGTATAGTCAAATCAGCAACCGTCACGTCATAGTAAACAAGATTGCCTCTCTCAAATATTAATGTAGGTTTCGAATAAGGTGTTTCGCTTAATATGTGTTTTATTGTAGGGTAAAACACTGCTATTTTTATAAAGGTGCATTTAGACCAAACGAGCATTCGCGCATTCTACGAAATTCGTTCGTTACACAAAACGTAATTCGTCGAAATTCGTTGATTTCGTACAGAGGATAGAATGAGCGAAAACTCGTTTGGTCTAAATGCACCTTTATATATCAACAGAAAGCTCGTCGCATGGGCTACTTCACAAATAACTATCAAAATGTTGAACTTCCTAATAGAAACCATTAACTTTCGATCATGGTCGTGACACACCTGTCAAACTAAATAAGAAATACCCAAAAATGTCGTACTAAACTGTCGTTACAAACCTGACTGCAATTCAGGTTTTTTTTAATCGCATGCGAAATGAGTGTCCCTAAAAGTAAAAATATGTACTCATAATTACATTTATCGACGATATAATTAGGATTTTTTTGAAAAAAAAATAGTGAATGTGAACATCCGACCAAAAAGTGTGTGAGCAAAATTATTCTAAAATAGAATCATTTTGTCAAGTAAAATAAAAATAAAGCGCTAAAGAAACACCAAGAATTGTAACACCTCCAAACACAAAAGATAGGCTGACGAAGTGTCGAAAGCCCTTTTTAATTCGCTCCAAATTTAGAGTATGCCCGCGCAAAATGGGTCGCCGACGGGGCGAAGTGGGTAAACAAATTGTATGAGATAAGCCGAGGCGAGAGTTAGGAGGGGTTGTCGAAATATGTATATTTAAGCAAAAACCGTAATTTTGCCGATACAAGGGTTTTACTACGTTTGTGATAATAATCTTGCAAGATGATTTGATAATTCAGCTGACTGATCGTAGAGATCGTAGATAATTTCTTGAAAGCAATGGAGGCGGCAAAATATCAATTTGACTTTGTTAAATAACGTAATCACTATCACTACATAGTATAGAATAAAGTCACTTTTTCTGTCCCTATGTCCCTTTGTACGCTTAAATCTGTAAAACGAATTTTGATGGGATTTTTTTTAATAGGTAGAGTAATTTAAGAGCAAGGTTTTTATGTAGGTATATAACCCGTGCGAAGCCGGGGCAGGTCGCTAGTAAATAATAAATAATGTAATAAAACGGTGTAATCACTGGCATAGATAGAGGCAATCCATCTAAGTCCTCAGGGTAGGAAGCGAATAAGCGATTTTCTGATAGCTATGTACATGGGCCTCAATTCCTGCTTTCCATCAGGTGGGTTGAGAGCTTAGTTGTCTACCTTCGTCACATAAAAAAATATAAATATATCTTGGGAAATCTCACACAAAATACATCATGTATTAATCAACCTAGTCCGACGGTAAGAACAATTATTAAGGCTTGTGATGTGGGTACCAGGCGACGATATACAATTATACATGATAGATTTACGTATAATTAGATACTTAAATACATAAAGCTTCAATCCCTTACTAGACCACGGAAAGAGTTAGGGAGGTAACAAAATTCTTATTTTCGTCACCACGTGGCCTGTTGAGGTTGTATATAGTTTTTATACAATTTAATTATATTTTTTGACTGTCTTTGGTTTTCTTATCTTATTCTTTGTTTAAAAAATGTGTCAAATTACCAAAATATTAAGATTTTTGTGTCAGTCGTAAAAATAAACTCTTGCTATACCACAGTCAGCTGCTTGCTTTACTTTTCTCTGCTCTATCCTTGCTCTCGTTTGCTTCTTTTTTAATACCTATACTTTTTGAATGACATTTACACACTATGTTTAAGTGCAAATTCGTTATACTAAGTATATCAAACAACGACATTGTTTCTGAATAACACGTACAACTATGTTGTTGAGGTACTAATTACTTGGCTCATGTTTCGTCAAACTACAAACTACGTCCTTTGGCAAGTTGACCCAAATTGCATTGATGCCGCATATGATATTATACAAGCACTGTATGTCTGACCGTTACTGATCACCCATCACTAGATTAAGTTTAGTATATGAGTTGTGTCGTAAATTGTTGGCAGCGCGTTCCAAGGCCGCGTGGTGACAGCAATAAGAATACATTTGTCACCACCCCAACTCTTCCCACGGGTGTCGTAAGAGTCGACTAAGGGATTGAAGCGTCACTGATTATTCTTTGATAGAAAATTGATGACGGGCAGCACCGTCATCATAGTAGACACATTACTACGATTGTCAATCCGCTTGCCAAGCGGATTATCGGTATTTACCCTCTAATGCGTCTATACGCATAGTTAATAGGAGATCTATAGCATCGCAAAAAAAATAGATAATCGATAGGTATTCAAAAGATACCAAAGGACGAACAATTCGTCACAGATCTGACTAAACTGACCGTTTCAGTCAGGATGCCTATACTGAACGTGCACGAGCGGGTATGCGTGGCGTGAGCGTATTAGCGTAAGAAAAGTCATAGTAGATGGCACACTGCTTACGTGGCGTCAACGTGCGCGTGACTTGCAAGCGGTGTTGTACACACGCATTCGGTGTGACTCGGCCTCCTCCCCGGCAAAAGTGCAAGTTAATGTTTAAATGCCATACATAGAACAGCCTGAGTTTAGACTTTCTACGCATGACGGTACCGGTGCCACCACATCGTAAACAATATAACAGCTTTGCGCAGGATTTTAACAAAACAAACTTACTTAAAATATTATCGACCCGGGATACTCATGTATTTAAGTCGATTATTGATTGATTATGACATAATCAATATAAAATTACATTGTAATGAAGCCTTTTGTCAGTCTCCGTAACTTAATTGGCGGTGAGACTACAATGCTGAAGTTTCCGGGTTCCAATCCCGGCGAGGAAATTTATTTGCGTGGTTGAGTCGAGATTTAATTAAGCTTACCGTGTTACTAGGTTTATTTTATGTAAGATTTCCCTATGATGTTTTGGATATTTAAAACGTCTCAACGCGAAATCTATAGCAGGCAGTCTACATACCAAACGCATAGTTTTCTGAGCTATTCCTGTTTGTCACCACCAAATTTAACCAATATAGTGCGAGCTCCGAACATAAAAAGTTATAACCAGTTTGGATGCCAAAGTAGTTGACTCCCATAACAGTGAACGTAGAGCTTATGGACAATGCTTTTACTACGATTTTGGAGTTATTCGCTAGCCGTATAAATTGCAGGCATTGATAGACCAAACTCACGCGCGCGTTTATATATTTACTTAGCCTAGCTAGCCTAGCTCTTCATATACAATATAATATAATATATATACCATCATCATACGTCATAAATATGATTCTGGTTATTTGCCAATCAAACGCTCGTTTGTTTTATACGTGAAGGGTTATGCCAGTTTAGGTTAGCATGCGATCAACGCATTGAGTTTTGGCACCTCGGTGTTAGAGTTGAAAATTCCATAACATCAAACACATGTTTAGTCACATGTGTTTGATGCAGCGTTAGGCTGCGATTATCGCACAAGATCGCAACCGCGCGATTTCACATTGAACGTAAAACGTAGTCGTGTGGTGACGGCAGCAGAATACATTTGTCACCATCCCCACTCTTCCCGCGGGTGTCGTAAGGGATTGAAGTGTCTGTCACTAACCATCCTTTGATTTGATTGATGATGGGCAGCAGCGTCATCATATTGGACACATAACTGCGATCGCCAACCGCGCTTGGTAAGGGTAGCAGCATATTGCCAAATTGAATAGGACTATATGTTGTATACAATATCCTTTACAAATATTGTTTAAATAGCGGCCACGTTTAATTAGAGGCACATTCCCTCTGGAAATAAACTTTGACCATTTCGTATAGGCCGAAATATGTGCACAAATATTATTCAAAATCATCCTTATTTCAACGGCATAAGGTGAAATTGGGTTCATATATTTTATTTGTTGATTTGATTGTACGATTTGTATCATTACGTTAAGTTCGTTAGTTAGTTGGTGGTAATAACTGTGATGTAATAAAGTCAGTTATTTGGGGAAGTGTTTTTGTCTGTGGATACAGAAATAGCATAGATTAAAAAACCCGTTTTTCATTCATTTTAAACATTCTGAATGTTGCCTGCAAAAATCAATATAACAAACATTATTTATTTTTATGTAAATGGATGATTAATTCAGGAAAATTCCAATATAACCTGATGTCCAAAACATTCTACCTATCCTATAAATACTTGAAAACTCTGTTCGGATTCAGCTCGTTTGCAGTATATTCTATGAAAAATGGTTTGACCGCAACACACGCTGTATAAAACAAAACGAGGAGAAAATCTAAACCCATATAAGACATAAAATAATGGCGAACGTTACTCACAGCAAGTTACCTGAGACCCTGAGATATGAAACTGATAAAGCACTTGCATACTTCATGTTGCACTAACAGAGTATATAGAAATATATAGACGTACAGTAGAACCTCAGTAATAAGCACATTAGTTTGGCGTAGGTTATTATAGTTAACGTGAATAAAAAAAATAATATCATGGGACATTCGTACACATCGACCTAGTCCCACAGTATGCTCAATGAAGGCTTATGTTGCAGGGTATTAAGCACCGAAACGTATGCAAAAACAACCACGAGTGAGGGACACATATTCTGTTTCGAACCTAGGACCGTAGCTTCAATGCTGGGTTACTCTACCTGCAGAGGTTTGGAGGCAGTCAAAGTAAAATAAGCGTGAAGTAATAAAATGTAATGCGTGGTATTCTGCCTGATGCTTGATTTGCAATGCAATACAGGTACAAGGCATTTTATTTCAGCTTCTTATGCTTATAACAAAGCAGCCACGTGGATTCCTGAATTGAAAATCATAAAACGGAATCTAGTAAACAAATAATTTCAAGTACAGTTTTTTAGTAGAGAAGTGGGTCATTTTACGTCAGGTTCAAAACTTCGGAGGGCCATCTGTACTAAAAAACATCGTACGTGACACGTGCAAAAAGGAAATTCGTAACTCGTGTCGATTTAAAACATCGCCACTCGTTTCGTATTTAATTTTTTTCGCACTCGTGTCGAAATGTACTATTTCCTTCCTCCAGAAATTCGTTTCAATATTAGATGTATTATATTAAAGTTTACCAATGCCGGAGGTGGGCTTTGAACCCAAGTCTTCAGCTTTCGCGGCTGATGCCTAAACCACTCTGCCACTCCAGTTGGAGTCCCACCTTTGGTAAACTTCGATATTTTTTTCTTTGGTATATGGCATCTAATTTTTAAATTTATAGAAATAGCAGTGTTACTACTTAAAATATATTCAACAAAAACAATTTCAGCTGTTCCACTAAAATATCTAGAAATTCGTATTACCGAGATTCCGTAATAGAAGATGCATAACGTTATTATTCTGGGCTGACAAAGAGAAAAGCCAGCATACTTGCATAGTCCGTGCAGCGCTAAATGCCTTCGGAATTTCTTCATCATTTGCACAGGTTTGCACAGCAAGGCCGAGAGCCGACTAAAGAATTTCTAATTAGCTATACAAGTCATTTTAAAATATAATCCGTAAGAAAGGTTTAGATCTCGATCACGTCTTTTAAGTTTCCGGATTTTTGTTTGTTGTTTTTTAGGGTTCCGTACCTCAAAAGGAAAAAAAACGGAACCCTTATAGGACCACTCGAATTCGTCTGTCTGTCTTTCTGTCCCTCTGTTACAGTCGATTTGCTCCTAAACTACTGGACCGATTAAGTTGTGGCACACATACAGTAATTTGGTAACCCAACGATGGGCTTGGAACATAAATACATGAATTTTAAATATGAGGGCTACTTTTGGAGGATAAATTATAAAATAAAACAAAAAAGTTTTTACAAACTGTAACATGTAATATGAAAGGGCTTAGTGCTTAGTGTTCTTTTTGTTTTAACTTGTGATATAATGCAATAAATGAATTATACATTAAATCGTTTAACACACACACACACGCAGACACAGAGAAATACAGTGTCGATAACTGTGTGAAAGACTTAATTCAAGATACAAAATACTGTATTTTTTTGAGAAAATGTGTGGCCTAGGACACCAGTTGGTAGCCTTTTCACGTTCAGTATTCTAACCATACTGTGCTTGGTCTTACTATCGGGTAAGTCGCTAGCAATTAGCAAACTCAATGTAACAATATAGAAGTCTATAATGAATTCTGAACTACTAAATACTCGGCTGATAAATTCAACCGTTGTTATTGCAAACAAGAAGGAACAAAACTACTAATTTCCACGTTAAAGTTAATGCAAGCCCGGAACCAGCGGGCTGACCATCAAATCAAAGTGTAGGAGACGGCTGTCGAATCTTTATTTAGGCAGCACATGTTAGAGATTTTTTGTTTCCTTTTAAATATCATCATTAGCCTATCATAATCCACTGCTGGACATGGGCCTCTCCTATTAACTATGCGCAAGGACGCATTAGGAGGTAAATGCCCATAATCGCCACGCTGGGCAAGCGGATTGGCGATCGCAGTAATGTGTCCATTATGATGACGCTGCTGCCCATCGTCAATCTTTTATCAAATAATGGTCAGTGACACTTCAATCCTTTAGTCGACTCTTACGATACCCGCAGGAGGAGTTGGGGTGGTGACAAGTGTATTCTTACTGCCGTCACCACACGACGGCTTTTAAATATATGTATACCTTAAATTAAGATGACGACCTTAGGTTAGTTATATTTAACACGGCACGTTTTTATCGAATTATTTATTTATTGTACATATTATATGTATTTGTAAACCTCCGTAGCCTAGTTGGTAGTGACCCTGTCTACGAAGCTGGAGATTCTGGGTTCGAATCCCAGCGAGGGCAATTTTTGTGAATTTATTTATCACAAATATTTCCTTGGTAATGGCTGTCTATGTATTTATGTACCTACCTATTTTATAGGTATATCGTCGCCTGAAACGAGGGCCACATTTATATTAGTTTCTGTATGGTCTTAATCAACGATGAAGCAGAAACGTGCTTAGATTCTTTTAAATTTGCATACAAAATATGACCTAGATAAAATGGGCTGTAAGCTTTGAATGTTGGTTCAATTGTATTAACAATCAAAGAGTTAAGAAAGGCGATAATTAAAACAAAGTAATCAAGTAATTTATTTATTTCATGTAGTATATAGGATCTTAGGGCATGGAAATATTGGCAAATTTTAAAAGTAACTTATACTAATTCAATTTTTGTTTTTTCACTGGGTAATCACTGTAACAGTTGGTCATTTAGGTATTCATTCACAGAATAGTATGTTTAAGTTACTAATAGCTTCTTTAATGTATTAACAAAAATATGAATTTAATTTATTAAAAAAAAGGTATAATTGATACAGTTTCCTAGATTCTCGAAACTTTCAGTGTGACCCTTGTACCCACGTCACAAGCTGTAATTGAGCTTATCGTGGGACTAGGTTGATTTTTGTAAGATGTCCCAATATATTTATTTATTTACCTATATAGCCACTTTTACTGCTACTATGTGAACTGATCCCAATCCTAAAACATCGCCTCTCAGCCTACACCATAACCAAACGTAAAAGTTATCGTTTGCGTATCCGGCAAGCGTGAAATTAATGTTCGGTTCACAACGGGGGCGTATAGAGAGCTTTTGCCCACGTGTGCTTTCAATAGCAGATTATATAAGGTCCTAATTTATTAGTTGCAGATATTTTAACACATGATACTTGACATTAAAATAATTAACTTAAAATATAAATTAAGAAATCTTTTCATGTAACTTTTTTGATTTCACTTTCCTAACAAAAAAAATAATTATAATTTCATTAAAAAAAAATCATCATGTGCATTATCACATGTCACAATAACACTGTCTGTCATATGTCATCAAACGACACAATCCAATGGAAAATAACATGACATTGACAATAAAGTATTTAATTTATCGACGTGAAGTGGCCAGTTCCAGTTAAGTGGTACGTAAAAGAGGTACTAGAATCTGTTGAATAAGTTTTCATTTAATAATCACATAAACAGGGTGTTTTTACGTAGCAAATTTGTTTTTCCGTTTTCTCCAAAAAAACATTTATGTTTCACGGTTTAATATACTCCAGAGACCGAGTACTATCAGCTGTAAAAATATCTGCATCTAATAAATTAGGACCTTATATACGGTGGGATCGAGTGACCCGATCTTACCCACGCTTTGTAAAGGTCATAAGCAGACGTGTAACGCTAAAATCTTTATGCAACTCAATTCAATTCGTTTATTTCTCGACCAACAGGGATCGTGCATATTATTATTTAATCATTATATGATATTTTTATTTAATTAAATAAATTATTACATTTAAATATTTTGTTGTTTATGCATATGTGAATATTTTTAGTAAAAGGTTCCACTTTTCGTTCACCATGAGTACAAAATGTGCTTTAATCTTAATACGAATTATCTAAATCAGTCTATGGTACGTAGCCAATATGCCAATCGCTAACGCTTAGTAGCGAACGCAACGCAATACAGCTGCCTTGCCAACAATACGTAAGTGACAGAGAGAGAAAACTACGCTACCGAGCGTTAGCGATTGGCAACTTGGCTACGCAGACTACTATCTATGTACAGTGGACGCCCGCGTCTATAGGTCCGACGCAATGAGGATTTTCTGAAATGACGTTCACCAGGGCGGCAGCACTGCGGCGTCCGGTCCAGAAACTTGTTTAAATTCTCAGAGCTCCTATAGTTTCGTGTTTAGATGTTTTATATGAGTTAATAAAATGATATAAAAAAATAAAAATACCTTCTAGTTGGTTTTTCTTCGGAGATAACTGTATTTCTTAGCGGGACCTTACGGCTAAGTGGCGCCAACTAGTGGCATACGTTTTCGAGAAAACGCTTCGTGTTTAGATGTTTTATATGAGTTAATAAAATGATATAAAAAAATAAAAATACCTTCTAGTTGGTTTTTCTTCGGAGATAACTGTATTTCTTAGCGGGACCTTACGGCTAAGTGGCGCCAACTAGTGGCATACGTTTTCGAGAAAACGCTCATTTTGCGGGCGTTCACTAGGCGACAACGCTCGAAAGACGCTAAGTGGGTGTAGGCCTTAAAAAGGCTCATAATATAATTATAATCAGAAAGTGATATTTTAAACGCAGGGATGAATTCGCATAACACTTTTATGCACGGTCAAGTTAAGTAAATAAAATACCTTCGGACATCTTACACAAATCGACCTAGTCCCACCGTTAAGCTCAATGAAGGCTTGTGATGTGATGTGGCATATAGATACTTAAATACATGACAACCACGACCAAGGAACAAATATTTGTGATAAATAAATACACAAATAATTCCCTCGCCGGGATTTGAACCCGGAACCTCCAGCTTCATAGGCAGGATCACTACCAACTACGCTACGGAGGCTGACAAAGTTGTTACTGTCAAAATTGTAATTTTTTACTTCGCATACTCTGCAAAACATTTTAACGTTGTATGATACTATGAAATAGTATAGGAATGATAGTACGGGCGTATTTCGTCCACGTCCCATTACGTTACTGAAAGCCTAAGTGAACCAAGTCGCGTGCGCCCAGACGTGATAGTAACAATAACAAGACCTAACAAGAGTAACGCGGTCGGATAAACTCGATTACTTCGAGCTGGGCTATTGCGAATTGTTACCGAGATGGAGTGAAGTGGAGTCTAATTCATGGTATTCGAGTATTTCTAGGTATTTCTTTTTATTTTGTCCATTATTCTTTAAATCTTCTTCATCATTTTGATTTTATGGGCATATTTGGGTTATATTTACTCATAATCATGAACTCTTTCGATCCCTAAGGGGAAAAGATATCCCATGGATTTTCAGGTATTTATATCGGGTCTCTATTGGTTCCCATAAAGTTTGAAGTTCGATTTTTGAAGCGAATAACGTTGTAGGTCCGAATTTTTTTTTAGTCATATTGTCATAAAAATTAATATTATAAATCGGTGGTCAGTTTTATGTAGCCTATGTAGGTCATAATTATTGTTAGTCATAAAAGTCGATGCCCATAACTTTTAAAATC